>JAHDVE020003135.1:0-55581 GCA_022606495.2 Halesus radiatus | reverse complement strand
TATAGAATTTGGAACGAACGGCTGCCGCGGCGGCGGGGTGCTCGGTTTCGTAGTGCCCGGCCACTCTGTCTCGCACGTACTGGGCACTGCTGGGGGAACATGTCGCCCCGAACATCATAGATGTCAACTGGTACGTCTCTGGGTCCCGTGTGCCAGGCGACCTCCAGAGGTACAGCTGGGAGGGTTGGTCCTCTCTCCTGATGTGGATGCGAAGGAACATCTCTTGTATATCTGCAGCGATGGCCACATTTCCCTCTCGGAAGCGAAGGAGGTTCCCCAGGAGTGAGGTCAGCAAGTCAGGGCCGGTCATCAGCTGGTCATTCAGAGACGTCCCTCGGCATCGGCTGGCGGCATCAAAGACGATTCTGATTTTCCCCGGCTTGTTGGGATTTGTCACCGCGAAGTGAGGAAGGTACCACTTTCGCGGGGCCGGTAATGATGCCTCGTGGGTTGAAAGCTTCCTGGCGTAGCCTTTGGCGATAAGTTGTGACATCTTGTCGGCGTACGCGGCCGCCAGGGTGGGGTCCGCCGCCAGCTTCTTGTCGAGAGATTGTAGCCGCTTCAGTGCGCACTGCCGGTTGTCGGGTAGCACGGTTGTCGGGTCTTTCCACAGGAGTCCGGTGTCCCACCTCCCGGTAGCGAGGGGGCGGGTGGTCTCTCCCATCATCGCTAGTGCCCTTGCGTCTTGAGCATTGACCCGAGCTGCTGATGTAACGCCGAGGGAGTCGATGGCGAAGTTTGTCCTCACCAACTCCCTCAAGCGGGCGTCCGCGGCGGTCTCTGCTTGCAGGACCAGAGTAGTGGCTGGGTCGTCAGCGCCAGGGTTTGTTCCCCCGTGAGCGATCCACCCTAAAGCGGTCCGCGACACTATGCGCGAAGTGTTGTCCTCACGGACCTCTCTCGATACAATCAGGTGGGCGTTGTCCTGCCCGATCAAGAGCTTCGGGGTGATGCGCCGTCCTGGCACTTGCTGCTCCGGCAGGTTCAGCTCGGCTATGGTGCTCGCGGTGATGGAGAAGGTCGTGTTCAACCCGGCGCCTCTGATGGTCAGCTTCACGCGTCGGGAGCGGGCGTCGGAGGTGCACATGCCCTTTGCTCCGTGAAGCCGTACGGCACGGACCGGACCGCTTGCACCGGTCAATATCGCGATCTCGGCGTCGACAAGGGTCACGGTAGAGCCCTCATCTAACAGCGCGAACACTGACACTTCACTCCCTGCGGGCCCGCGAAGCACAACCGGCACAATTTTCAGCAGTACGCCATCGTCCGTATTTCGGCGTCATAAGTTTACTTCACCCACAACCGGCTCCGTTTTTCGCACTTCATGGAGCAACCGATGGTGGGGATGCCGGCACTCCCCCACCCCGCACCACACTTTCACTTTACACTCCCTCGAGTGGTGTCGACCGAGGCACTTTCGGCACAGGTTGCTTGCGCGCACGGTCTCCCAGCGGAGGGCGACAGATTTCCCGGCGAATACCGCACAATCCCGAATGGCGTGGAACTTGTTGCACTGCGCACAATTGTCACTTCGCACTGTCGCCCTTTTCCCGGCTGAAGACCGGTGGGCAGAGTCGGTCGCGGCACGCTTCCTGGGTCCGGGCGTAGCCGCGCTCGTCGGGGGCGCGGCCGCCGCATTCACTAACACTTGTTCGCGGTGCCCTCGATTCGGTCGCACCGGGTCGAGCATGCCGCTGATCGGGATCACTTTCGCGACGCTTCGCAGGAACATTGAGAGCTGCAATAGTGTGGCCGGGGTGGATTGGCCTAGCTGGCGCAACTCGAGCAGCCAAGACATCCTCAGGGTGCAGGGCATCTTGGCAGTGACGTCGGCTAGTAGGGCGGGGTTGGTGAGGTAGCCTTCCGTCCTCAAGTCTCGCAGGGAGGCCACCAAGTTCTGGACCGTCCCAGCGAAGTCGGCGATCTCTTCGAGTGAAGCTTCCGCTGACAGGTGCGGCAGCTTCTTCACCTTATTTAGCATAAGGTTGGCGATGGATCCTGAGCCACCGTACCGCGTCTCGAGGGTGGCCAGGATCTCTGGGACCTGTTCGGGGTCCAGCAGGAGGGAGTAGACAGCCTCCCGGGCCCTGCCTTTCAGCGCGCGCTGCAGTCTGATGAGGTTCTCGCTGGGTGTCAGCCTGCAGGTGTTGGTCGACTGGTGGTACTGCGCTATCCAGGCAGGCCACTCGAGGGGGGCCCCGGAGAACGTGGGGAGGTCCTTGGCTGTAGATTGTCGAGCAATGAGGGCAGTCATCCGGACATCCTCCTCGACGGACGGGCGGGGGCTCTCTGGTACGCGTGTCGATCGGATTGCCTCGGCAATCATAGCGCCGATCCGTGCCACGGTAGGGTCCTCGCCCTGCTGGACCCACTCTCTGGTATGCCGGGCAGTCTCGTCGGCGGTAGGCTGCGGCGGGAACAGCGGCGAGTAGCTGGGATGCAGGTGCCCGATGTTGACGGGCTGGGACCCCGCGTGCAACTGCGAGGTAGACGGCTCTGCATAGGGCTGCGCGTAGAGTGCGCGGGCTCGTGGCTCGGCGTACGGCAGCGGCTCGGCATACGGCAGTGGCTCGGCGTAGCGTCCGGCCGGCGCTGCGGCGCAAGGGAGCACAGCGGGGCCGAACGTTGCAGCGGGGAGGGGGTACCCCTCAGCCGGGGCACGCACAGCATGCGCCTCTGCGTCGGTCATCTGTGCTCGTACCGGCTCGGGGATTGGCTGCACAACTGCGGGTCCGTCCTGCTTGGCGGGCTGCATGGCCGACAATAGCGCGGCAAGCTGCTTGGCATGCTGCTCCCTCAAGGCGCGCATCTCCCGTTGTAGCTGCCTCACGGTGTCCTCTGTGGTGGAGGAGTTGTTCTCGGCATCGGAGGACTGCGCAGTGGTGGGTGTGGGCGCAGCGCCGAGCGCAGCGCCGGGCGCAGGGCCGAGCGCAGCGCCGAGCGCAGTGCCGGGCGCAGTGCCGGGCGCAGGGCCGAGCGCGGCGCCGAGCGCAGTGCCGGGCGCAGGGCCGAGCGTAGCGCCGAGAGCAGCGCCGAGCGCAGCGCCGAGCGCACCGGCGGGAGCAGCGTCGGGCGCAGGGGCGGGCGCAGGGGGGGGTGGAGCAGCGGCAGACGGCCCGGCGGCAAGCCACGTGGCGGCAGGCCACGCGGCGGCAGGCGGCGCGGCGGCGATCGCAGCGGCGGGCGCGGCGGCGAGCACAGCCGCGGGCACAGCAGCGGGCACAGCAGCGGGCACAGCGGCGGGCACAGCGGCGGGCACAGCGGCGGGCACAGCGGCGGGCACAGCGGTGGACTCGGGCTGAGACTCCGAGCTCGAGGCTCCTCGACGGCTACGACGTGCAGGCATCTCGGCACGTACAAGGCACGAAGACGTACAGACGTCGCTTGTAGTCGAGAAGGCGTGCAGACGTCACTGAAGGCGAGAAGGCGTGCAGACGTCACTGAAGGCGAGAAGGCGTGCAGACGTCACTGAAGGCGAGAAGGCGTGCAGACGTCACTGAAGGCGTGAAGGCGAGAAGACGTCACTAGTAGTCGTGAAGGCGTGAAGTAGATCCGGCTCGAAGGACCATGTACGGGACAAGATCTGTAAACTCTTGCGCACGTTTTAGAAGAAGAAGATCAGGCTGGCCACTTCGACGCTTCAGAGCAGGGTAGGAAGGAAGGGGGAAATGCCTTGAAAAAGGCAAACGATTTCTTGCAAGGAGGTGGTGAGGGCGAAGAGAAAGTCACGGTCGGTTTTCAGGCCGGGTGAAGATGCAGGCGAAGTAGGTAGAAGGCGTGTTGAATCCGTGAGAATACTCTGATTTTTAGAATTGTACGCATCGTTCAAGTACTTCGGTGCGATACCGTGCGGCGAATCGGGCAGTTTGAACTCGTGAATATTTCGCGAGCTGCCGTAGACTCTGTCAACCTTGGATCGACTTGATCAAAAATTAGGATGTCAATCACGACCTTCTGCTTGAATTGAGCCTATTGCAATCTTCACCTATTTTTTATTAAAGCAACCAAAATTATTACAAAGTATGTCATGGGGGTCAAAGTAGGACAGGTAATACTTTGCCGTCAATTTACAAAAAAATGCATTGTACAAACATAAAATAAATAAGTTTACTCGATTACGCGGGCGCTAATGAACAGATCAGAAAATATCGTTTATTTAGATCAGTCACCGCGGCCGCAGGAATCGCTTACAAAGACAGACAATTTTGGTAGAACAATAATTTTGAAAGGTTTTTTGTGGATCAGAGGGGCTCGACCAATGAGAGCCCGCTCTGTTTTCGGGACCGTCGCCGGGAGCGACCGTAGAGGTGGCGGGGGTCGGAGAAATGTCCCGTTAGCACCCAGTAGCGCCTCGGCACGAAAACGAGGTTCAGTGGCGTAGAAAAAGAAAACGATGACGTGCACTCTCATCATCACTTCTTCGAAAACCCCGGAACTACGCTTGTCGAAAGCCAATATGTACTGAAATGGGGCGTTTGCACAAATCCTCATTTTGTGCAAACATAACAAGATAGGGATGCGTATCTAGTCGCTTCTATCAGGTTAAAATTAAAGTCGGGCGTTGCACAATTAATTATTTGTGCAGACATAACAAACAAGACAGAGACGCGTATCTAGTCGCTTCTCTCTCTCTCTCTCGTTTGTGATCAGGTCGTCTGTATGAGCCTGACCAGTACTACATGCCAGCTCGATCGAGAACGTATCGAGTCGTCTCTTGTTCGAAACTGCACGAACTCAGTAGTTGATTTCGTATCTAGTCGTACCACCTACTGAGTTATGTACTGGTTGATGTTATGCAAATGGAGGGTATTACAAACTTTGATAGTCACGTCTGGTATATTGTTCATATTCTATATGTAATTTAAATACGTATGTACTTCCTTTTACAAATTTTCTTAGCATTCCACTGGACATATTTTAGTTATTAGGCAAGTATACTTGTCTACTAATGGCTGAATACGAATATTAAATATTATGATAATACGTTAACTTTACATAAATTAACCATTATTGTTTTTTATTCGGCCAATATATTCATGTATATGTTATTGACACTAAAAAAAAATTGATTATTTGTATTCAAGACAGGATATAGTAGTCGCTGTTTAATAAGACAGTATAAAGTCACATTCAGAAAGGGGTAAAGGTACACCCAAACTATAAAATGAATCCTGGCTATCTTTTTATCGCATCAAAAGTGCATGGCTCTTTTAAGTCGAAAATCATTACGATTATGCTTTGTCCACAAATTTTCTCAATTCTGTCCCCAGTCATTATTCTCCAGCCCTCATGCCTTCCCATCCATGGTTTATTAAAACAGTTGTTTTTCCTTCCCATCCACCCCAAATGTTCACACACGCAGCCTTCTAGCCAATACCTTTTAAAGTATCACCAATGGTAACGTTTTTAGTGGTGTCATTGGCTAGAAAAAGTCGCTATTCACTTTTTTACTCCCAACCTGAACAGGGCAGGAATCGAGTGACAGTAATATATATAATAACATGATTTATTTTTGATGTAACAACATTTTCACATGTACGTATATATATTTATTGTGTTTTTTAATGTCTTATTTTGCAGGACAACTTCTCGATGAATTGGCAATTCTTTGGGTGTGTATGGCCGCTTTCACCATGTTTCTACCTAAGAGATACTTCCCACTGTTTTGTCGCAAGGATAGGTATGTCATATGTTCATATTTTGAACATTCATCTACAAGCATCTTATAAATTATCCAAATGCAGAGCACATTGGAGCTATTTGCGTGGATATACCATGTTTAGTCAGCCTGTATTGGGGTTCGTTTTAAAGTTGCTTCTTCTTTCAAAGTTAGCTTTCATAAACTATCACAAATTTATTAATTTACTAGATGGATGTGTAATTATTATGTGGCGTCATTATTAATTAAATTAATAAGAAGTATTTTGTTTACACCGCTGTTTAATATATAAAATATCAACATGTCTCGAAAGCGAAGCTTTCCTCATCAGGATACATAGTATCCAAAAAAATAATGATAACTGATAAATAATAATAAAAGAATAGACAAATTACAAAAATTAACAATAAGTGATGAAAGTAGGAACACAGTTAAATAAAAATGTAAAAATTATTATAAAATATTAAATAACAAATTTATATGAGAAATTAAAAAAAATATATGTATTTATTATTAATAAAAATAAAATCAAGAATATAATAAAGCATAAAAAATAAAATAATAATAGCTATTATTATTAAATTTTATATTAATAATATTCTAATTATATCGTTTTTTTTAACCATATATATTGCCGCAGCGGTACATCCATCTGGAAGCATGTTGAAAGTACAAGTGAACCTCGCCATTGTGTAGTGGCGTTGCAAATATCGCCAGTCATCGCTAAGCCATCGCATCAGCCGGCTGATGGCCCATCGTGTAGTGGCCTATAGTTAATTTAATTAATATATTTTTGTTCCAGGCGATTTCTGTCAGTGATATCTCTGTTGATCTCAATAACTGGCACCGGTTTCCTGGTGATGCACCCGGCCGCTAATGCTTTCGCTCTCATGCTGCTCGCCCTCCCTGCCATTGTCTACCTGTGTGAAGAACTGAGAAGGTCATTATTGCACAATGTATTATTATTATGTAATATTATTCTTTTTTTGTAGATACTAGAGAAAACAACCTGATAAATTTATGTCTTAATGGATGGATTATAATCATTATAGGAATTACTGAAAAATGAATGAATTTTGCTCCAACGAGCTAAAGTTACTGACCATTTATTTGTTATAATTACAATGTGCGCTTCTTTCATCAACTCACTGCCAGACTAAAGCATATGAGTCAACTTCGTTTGCAGACTGACGAAACGAACAGGCATTGTTTTTAACCTCAATAATTATTGCAACATCGCTTTTCATATGAATACAAATAACAGTTATTAGAGATACATGACTACAACCAATACTGTCTTCACAGAGTGTTTACATTATATTCATGTCTGTTGACCCAATCAATATTTATAATCGAAATTTTGCAATAAAATTTAATTTATAACTAGCTGGGGTACCCGGCTTCGCTCAGGACAACATTCGAGAGTGTTCTAGAATGTTCCACAATGATGTTCCTGATTTCCTATTCCCGAACATTTCATAACATTCCAGAATGTGCCGGGATGTTGTGGAATGCTTCCGAATACTTATTTTTAATAATATATATTGATTAAAATCAAGATTATCAAACCTTCAGAACCTTCTAGACTCACCGAAATACTCCGCCCCTCCTTCCAGAACTTTCTACAGCTTTATCGAACCTTCTGGAACTTTCCGGAAGACTGTTCTTGAAATTTCCAGAGGGCGAAACTTCCAGCCCTTATATCTTCAAAAGCACGCCCTTTAGGTAACAACAGGAACCCTCATCCTGGAGGGGGGTGAGAGATCTACCACACCACATAACTCCCTTGATCGTACCGATACTCATTTCTGAGGTTTTACGGGCCGCACGTTTTTTTGGACTTTCTTTTATAATATATATTGATGATTTTTATTTTTTTCAGGGTAAGCTGTGTTCGAGTTTATCGTCTTGGTCTCCGCTGTACGGCCGTCTGGGTTCTAGCTGTGGTCTGTTGGGTTAACGATCGCCTCTTCTGCGAAACCTGGTCCAGGCTCAACTTCCCGTATTTGCACGGCCTCTGGCACGTCCTCATATTCATCGCGGCGTACACCGCGCTGGTATTGTTCTCGTACTTTACTGTTCTAGAGGAACGTCCAGAGCAAACACCAATATTGAAATACTGGCCACGAAACGATTTCGAACTTGGAATTCCTTATGTGTCAATCAAAAATGCGCACAAGATTGACAAGTATTCAGCTATATAAGCATATTGTATTCTCGCCTTCTTTCTCATGAATGGCTTAAGTAACCGAAAAAGAGGTTAAAACACAGCTCTCTGTGGCAGGACTATATTAATAGCCTAGAGTTAAAATGTTGCAACTGCAAAAATGGCAACTGTAGGGGAATTGCAAAAAAAAAAGTTTTTTTACAGATAAATGAAGATGTCAAAGTTTTCTTGATACTTAAGACATTATTTTTATTAAATAATATTATATGGTTATCTGACAAGGTAGTTACAACATTTTAATTCTAAGCCAATTATATAAACATGCGTTTTTACTTCCTCATTGACAAGTCTAATCATAGAATTCACTGAGACATGTTGGATTTTAGTTCAAATCCAACATGACATTTAATCATTGTGATATATATAAAGATCTAACTTATTTTCCAAAGACTTTATTTACAAAATATAGTTTTTTATTACGTAGGTTGTACTTAGGTACATAATAAGCAAGTGGCAATTTGAATGTTTGATATTTAAATGTAGGTACGTATACTCGAATGTCATAGAAACGTTTGAGTATACATCTTTATAATCTGATTGGAAGTAAAGATTTTTGTAGAGTTTTTTTTATTAAAAAATGCATCAAATGTATTGTAAATTAATTTATTTAAAAACTCCAATTTGTTACAATGTGCATTTTATTTGCATAATATTTGAAAATATCTATTTTCACTTCAGTGTTGCCAATAAAAACGATTGCATGGTAGCTTCTGGTGCTACTTTGATATCGTTTTAAAAACATCTCCATCTTGACATAATTAACTTATAGTCTCCAACTATTTTTAATCAATAGATTTTTGTCTAGCCACAAAATCTATACTAACGATGCCACCGACTGCAGTTAAGCATGTCAAGCTGTAACTCCTTTAATATTATTTTTTTAAGATAATTGTAGTTTTTTTGGTGTTAGGATAGAGGTGTTGTATTACCAAGGAGGTTGTATTTCATTGAAACTTCTATGGAATTTTACCAAGGTATTTTGTACTGATTTATTATGACATGAATTGTTTTCTTGATGGGGCATTATTTTTGGTCGGGATAAATTATACCCGAAGATAATTTTTTTTAGCCTTTATTAATTTTTAAGCGTTTTCTAACAAATGTTGTATTTAATTATCTTTATGATGTTGAAAACATATACATAATAGAAAACAGACATTTAATTTACCCAAGAGCATAAGGGCATCTGCGCAAAAAATGACTTTTGAATACAACACATTTTAGCTGTTTGCAGAGTGAAAAAATCACATGTAGGTTGTTTTTCATTATTTTTATATGATGTTTAGACCTTATGTTACACATTTCTTAAAGATTGAAATACAGTTTTCTTATAAATTAACAAATGGTGAAGCAAATTACATTCATTACTCCAACCTGTCAAAATCGCACAAGTTCCCTTTTGCTTTTGGGGCGATGATTTCATCCCAGTATCGAGTTGGCAGGATTTTTTATTATGTACTACATTATATATGCAGTTATAAGATTGTAACTCCTTTATATAAACCTATGTCATATGATAATATTATATTCGTAGTTTCACAATACATATTCAGATTTACTAAAAATATATATATTTCTGACATAGTATGTATTATCTCTCTGCAAAGAGAGTGCCATGTTTTAATAAATAATTTTATGTGTTTTTTAGTATGTACTTAAATGAATTAATGGAGACATTGTATACATGAAATAATAATAAAAAAGATGTTTTATTGTCATAGCATATTTTTTATTTCTAATATATTGTGCATGAATTTACACACTTTAAATATAGG
Organism: Halesus radiatus; assembly: GCA_022606495.2. Classification (NCBI taxonomy): domain Eukaryota; kingdom Metazoa; phylum Arthropoda; class Insecta; order Trichoptera; family Limnephilidae; genus Halesus; species Halesus radiatus. The sequence goes on along the minus strand of JAHDVE020003135.1, from coordinate 45,920 downwards.
CAAAATCTCAGTGACAATAATATTTTATATGATGCAAGTCAATTATTTATTTGATCAGTGGAATATTAATGTTGGAAATCAAACTTTCTACTTGCGTATTTTCAGATAAAAAAAAAAAAATTATAAAAATGTAGAAAATGAGACATGTAAAAAAAGCTAATTATTCAATTATCGAATTAACTAAAATAATATAGAAGTCAAATAATCTTACAACAAAATATTAAACTATTCAATAAGCTTTAGAAAACAAAGTAATATAATAAATTCATTTCATCGATGCATATACACAGCTGTTTGGTTTTCTAGTCGGAGTCGGAAGATATGTTGTTTCCGGAAGACTTGGTCAGTTCCCTGTCGCGGCGATAATTGTTGGATGTAGCTTCGCCACGGTAAAATACATGATTCTTCTCTGTTTCCAAAATTTTAACTTCGTACAATAGTTCTGGCTTGCTCATCAGCGAGGTCAAACGATCCCAGATGAATATGGCAACATTTTCTGAGGTCGACACCTGAAAAAAGAGAATAAAAAAATAGTACAGATAGAAACTTGGCATGCTTAACTTTGCAATCAGCTAAAAGAGGAACTAAAAACAAACTATTGTTTTTAATTCATAGATTTTATTTGCATCCGTGAAATCATAGGCAATAGTGCAGGTTCGAGTCCTGTCGGCGACATTTATCTTTTCTCGGAAGGTTTTTTCAATTTGGATGAGTGTTTCAGGCTAATAATTATTGTTTATAAAAATAATTGTTACCCTTTGCGCTATGCACAAAAATCTTGTCTTAAAAACTTTAGTTTATCAATTAATAAATAATGTTTTAATTTAGAAAATATAACCCACAAAAGATGACAATTTATTCATCTTTTTAGAAGGCAACTTTGTCAAACATTTGTGACTAAATAATGGATGCTATTTTTGAAAAAAATGTCTCATCCTACTTCAGGAATATGATGAAGTATACAACAAAAAATTTAATGACTGTTGAAAATAGTTTCATTTACTTCAAAATCTGAATTTTGTAAGCAAATTCTAGGTAAATCTCATGAGAATTTTTAGCTGCGTCGCTTTCGAGAGGGAACCGAATATGGGTAGGAGGTCGAGGGGTAAGCCGCCGGCCAAACAAATACATACATACATTTACATCAACTATGTATCAGTCGGCTACTCGGCTTTGCGCAAAAATAGGTATTCATTCATTTATTACTAGCCGGGGTACCCGGCTTCGCTCAGAACAACATTTGAGAGTGTTCTGGGTTGTTCCCCAATGATGTTCTCTATTCCCGAACATTTCACAACATTCCAGAATGTTCCGGGATGTTCTGGAATGTTGTGGAATGCTCTTGAATACTTTTTTTTTATAGCATATATATTGATTAAAATTAAGATTGTCGAACCTTTTAGAACTTTCCAGAACCTTCTAGACTCACCGCCACTCATTTCTGAAAGCTTCTAGAACTTTCTCCTTCCATAACTTCCTAAAGCATTAGCGAACCATCCAGAACATTCTGGAACTTCTTGGCTCACCAACATACTTCACCACTGTTTCCAGAACTTTTTACAGCTATATCGAACCTTCTAGAACTTTCCGGAATCTTCTAGTATTATTATTATCTCCGGGTATTATTATTGGACATGCCTAACTTTGCAGTGTAAATTTTATGGAAACTATAGACATGCATTTCATAGATTAAAAAAAAAGAAAAGTTTATTAGTTCCTTTTTTGGCCACCTGCAAAGTTAAGTGTGCGAAGTTGTATACACTATGTATATTAATTGAAGCCGTGATCTCTTGTGTGAGGAATTTTTATTACAATAATAAATAAATAGCAATACTTACAACATTTTTAAAATAAGGAACATCCAAGTTTAGATTTTTATGATCCAATGGGACGATTATGGCTTTTTCCATGTACATCTTCAGATCTGATATATTCATTACCATTCCGGTTTTGTCATCCACAGGACCCCTCAGTGTCACGAGAACTACAAAAACCAAAGGAAATATTTATTAATTATTTTAACATAAGTAGTTAATCATAATGAACATAAAATGTAGGGACAGTGAAAATGTTGTAACTGCGACAGATCAACTAATCGATGCACAGTTTAACCTACTCAATCTTAACTGCATCCTCATCTTAATCTCTATCCAGAATTACGTGCAGTAGCTTTAATAGATAAGTTTGAAATACACTGAAAAGTATTTTTTGATGTGAAACGTCCTTCGTTTTGGTTAGTAGGGGGTCATTTGCTAAAACCACATGTTAAGAAAACATGTTACCCTTATATCGTTGCAACCGTATTACCCACGCACCTTACTTTGGTATCTTTGTGTAGAGGAAAGAAGCCATTACTCGATCGCACATATTTCAGCGTAGTTTTAACACCACGCATGATTCAATCAGAACTAATTCTAAAAATCACAGAGACATAGCTCAGCAGAATGTTAGTCGATCCGAGTGGGAGTGATTCGGAATGGTCACATTCTCAGGGGATTTTAAGGCTTAAATATGTTCGTACAATATTCAAATAAATTTTATTCGATTGGCAAATGAATAATAATACGTTTAAAATATTCTCGTTTGTCATATGTGCGCGCACCGACTGAAAAAATAAACAATATCCTGTCACCGCAAAACACATTTCCAGCTTTCAGTCATATTACGGTACTTATTTACAGAAAAGCCTTATATTTTTATTGTGAAGGGGCACTTATTTAACTTTTGGACGATATAGTAAAACTTATTTCGTATTTCTTTTTCTTTTCTTTTTGTAACATGAGACAGAAATTTTGTTTTTCCTCTAAATACCTGAAGCTATTCTGGGGAAACTACTTATGATGTATACGTACAATTTAAAAAAAAATACATTATCTGGTAAGATGTTATCATTTACAAAAGCACCATTTTGCAAAAAGATAAGTCAGTAATTACGAAATTACATTCAGCTGGCGGCGCACGGCATGCCAAACGCAGAAAACACTCCAGTTTTTAACGATTTCTCATCCGAAAATCCCGGCTTTCGAAAGGTTAAGTACAACATATAGACAATCATATATTTTTCCAAGTATTCCAATAAAGAATTTAAATATTTGTTAACACGTTGACCGCCAATATCGTTTTTTAAAAAATCCCAAAAAAATGTTTGTGTTTTTAGGTTTTATCCGTGTCGGACATTATGAATAGCAGTTTGTACGGAGCGCTCGGTCGACAGCACAAAACGTAAGTCGAAGTGAGGTATGTCGCGTCGGCCACCGGTGGCTGTCACGGCGTAATTGTAATGACTCAGCGTCGGCCACCGGTGGCTGTCACGGTGTGATTGTAATGACTCAGCGTCGGCCACCGGTGGCTGACATGGCAGTTAACGTGTTAATGACTAAAAAAGTCCCAAACATACAAATACACATTAAAATTCCATGTCTGCAGATTACATATACAAATGTTCCATCAATAAATTAGTTTTTTCTAGAAGGAACTAGTAATTTGGTGCAATGTTAGATAATACGCTTTTAAATACTTAAAACCAAATGAAATATTTAAAAAAATTAATTTAATTATCACTAACCAACATAATTATGACCATGTCCATTGGGGTTATTGCATTTTCCATACGCTTCCTTATTCTCTTCATCGGTCAGGTGGATACTAGAAAAATGATAGGATTTTATTGTACGATGGAGCAGAGAAGCAATATAATCATTTATAAAGAAAGCACAATATTATATAAATAATATTTTGTTGAATTGATGATGTACCTAGTGCATAGCGGTAAAGAGACCATTTATTTGTTCTCCCAAAACATCAAACTGCTGTATTTGAGGGTAGTTATAGGTATTCCTCAACAAAACTTTGGAATGAAATATCACTATTTATTCGAAGGTCGACATCGCTGCAGTGCTTCAAGAAGTTCTGCAGCGAATGGTTGCTGACAGCAGTCAGCTGCATAACATCGTTGATAAATAATACAATGGATACTTGTGTTAGTGATTTTGTAAAAAAAAAAAATTGTAATTTTTATATTTAAAATCTTTTTTATTTTATTTAAGTGAAGAGATTTCATATAAATTTAACTTGATATAATTTCTATAGGCACTGCTGAAAATCAGTGGTGACCTATTTGTCAATTACTAAAACTATATGTGTCTTGCATAGAGCTAGCAGATTCTTCAATAGTGACCGACTGCCAATCCTATACAAATCACAAGTACGTCCAACGGTTGAATTTGGAAGTCGCCTCTGGGCTGGAGCTCTCAAATATTTGATAAACCTGCTTGATTCTGTGCAAAAGAAGGCGGTTCATCTGATTTACAATCTCTTGCTAACAGACTGACTGCCATCGCTAATGCACAGATGCAATATAGGTATGCTGAGTCTGTTCTACAGATATTTCAATGGAGCTTGGTAGCTAGCAGCGTTGATCCCCTCCGCGCTAGTGCACGTGTGTGAAACTTGACGGACAGGAGCGGAATATCCGTTCACAGTTGATGTTGGCTTCATGAGAACAGGTCATTTCGCCGATTCTTTTCTATGTAAATCGGCTCATTTCCTCCTATATTTAACAAATCTCTTTCTACAGTCCCCTCCTTAATCCGCCTCACAACATCGCCAACCGGGTGGCGATATTCCCCTGTATGTGCTCTGTACACAGGGGAATATCTTGTGAGGATATATATAATAATATGTTAATTAACAACTTATTAACAAATAAACGTTTTTATTTATTATTTATTTACGTTAGCTAGATGTAAAATTGTCAACATAAATTACATTGTGTGGTTGTAATTCAATAATAGGTTGTCTGAGACTCGTACTTGAAATTTTGTTATTGCTCCGCTCCAAAACTTAAATACATACTCCAGCTTCATTCAATGAAGTTCAATGTTGCTTTGAACCATGCTCCAAGTTAAAATTTAAATTTTAAAAAATGCCAAAATAGGAAACTCCAGTGAAAAATATTATGGTTTTAAAACAATATATTCATTCATATTATCAGTAGAAATTAAAAATCATTATCTAAAAGTGAATAAAAACCCATCTCATAAAAACATCATATTATGTTGGTACCATTGCTTCTGATGTCACATGAGTACCGAAATGTTTCAGTTTCATGGGTGATGTACTCATATTTTGTAGGTTAAAGTATACGATGGATGATAAAGCAATATTTTTTGATAAGACGTTGAGTCCTTAAACCAATTCTATGGTATTTACATTTTACAGCCACTTAATTTTTAGGTTAATGTCAAAATTAGTTTAGTAGCATCACAGTAACATTATCAAATAAGTATACAATAATAATAATGTATTTTTTTTTATTTCAGCAGAACAAAGCGGTGAGGGCAATACTCTGTCTGCCATATAAAAAGAATACAATTTAAAAATAAAAAAAATTACATGCTGTAGAAATACAATATAAAAAATAAAAAAATTAAATTAAATTAAAATAACATATTTAGCACTTATGATACAGTGGCCTGAGGGAAATTCTCCATCTACGATATGGGGGCGCGCCCTCCCACTGGGCGACGGCCTGGACAAGAGTGTTTTCGAATCTCCGGTAGCGCTGACTCATCCCGGCTACTCTGTGGCGCATCAAAGCAGCGAACCCATGAACCCTTCCCTCTGCAAACATCTGCGAGACGCTGCATCTCCAAGGGAGGCCGAACAGCACCCTGTAAGCGTGGTTATATTGCACTCGGAGTGTGCCCATGGCGCCTTGTGTAAATCTTGTCCATAGTTTTCTAGTGTAAAAGCTCATGCAGTATGTCTGGAATAGTTGCTTTTTTACAGGAGGACTGCACCTATTAAATTTCCTGGCGAGCATGTGGGCACGTACGCACAGTGCTCTTCTTTGGCGTTCTATGTCATTTTTATCGTTTAGGTCATCAGTGATGACATGTCCCAAGTATTTGATTTCGCTGCAGATTTTAAGATTGGCTCCGCCGAGACGTATGGGCGGAATGACAGCAGGACCGGTATTTGCCTTGAAAATCAGCAGTGATGATTTTTTAGCATTATACATCAGCCCGTGACAAATAATGTACGATTCGCATATGGCTAGAAGTTTTCTCATTGCTCTTACCGATGGGGCAAGTATGACCATGTCATCTGCATAGCTGATAATGTTCATACATACCCCAGCAATGTGGCATCCGATTCTTGTTTTCTTCAGAGTTTTGCTAAGTTCATCCACATTGAACAGCACTGGGGACATTGAGCCTCCTTGTCTAACGCCGCACTTTAATTGAGCTGCTTCTGATAGGCTATCATTCCATCTGATAAAGTTTTCCTGTTGGTTGTACCATGTACTTACTATATTTACTCTAATACGGTAGAGGAGGGCTATTCTGACCGGATCGAGTTTAATGAGTCGTATTCCCTATTCCGAAGGCGGTGGACTCACTCTGAGTTCGCAAATCCTGATTCACTCACTCCGGACTCACACTCAAGGAACGACTAAGGTTTTGGATTGGAACAGAAATGAAAAGGGACCCTATTCAATAACGTAATATGAATGATTTTTGCTTTTGGAATCAGAAACACCCGGAGAAGTTGAAATCAGAAACGAAAAGTGACCATATTCAAAGGCGCAATATACATGTTTTTCCCTTCCAGATTCAGACACACCACAGAAACAGCGGAATGATGACTCCTGTCGTGCCACCGGTTCGGCGGAACGGCGGACCCAAGGTTTTTACATTACAAGGTCCGCTCATACAGGGGGGGTAGATCGGTGATTGGTTAGAATGTCGCGACGTAGCTAGGGACCCACTTCCCGCCGGGAGATTTGATTTCACTGGAATGCGAGTGGCATCAAGCGACTCTAAATGCATTTGCTATTGATTTATTTTATAATACGTTGGTAATTATAATTATTTATTAATACTAGTGTCTGAAACAAAAAAGGAACAATCCCAAGAATGTTTGCAGTAGTACCTACATTGATGACAAAGAATCGAGGTTATTAGTGCCTTGCACATTGATGATTATCAGAATATTTGGTGTCTGACAATATTGTTAATTTTACAGATTGCATGTCTCATTTAGCAAACTATCATGGCCAGGATATGACAAGGAAAGTGTTGAATAGCTAGGTACTTCCCCACCTTCGTCAACTCCATCTCCTTCCCCTCCCTATACTCTTCAGCCTCAACATACCCCAATTGGGGTATGTTGAGGCTGAAGAGTCTCACTGGCTCCGGTTAACAAGGAGCAGTTGGGATTCTTGTGTGGTATTCACATAAAATGGGAGCGGGAGGGGAAGGAGATGGGGCAGAGGAGGGTGAGGAAGTACCTGGCTATTCCGATTTGTTCACTATACACGGCTAAAAGCCATTTTTAAATAATGTGTCGATTCTGAATGGTGGTCTTTCACTAGGGCGATACTGACAGTATCTACCACTCTGGAATGTGCCTTTAATATACTATATATTATTGGAAAATGGGTTATTTGTGAAATAACTCAAATAAAATTTACTTGGGCACGCTGGGATTTGAACCTTCGAACTCTGAATTCGTAGTCGAGTATCTTAACCACTCGATCACGGAGGCTATCATAATTTATTTTATCTCACAAATTGTCTAATATGAATATTCAACACCATCATACATAATACAATAAAGATGGTGCGTCACAAGTAAAAAATAATTGCATCTTCGAATGGGGCTCAATAAATTGTACAGTAATTATTATTTGTCATCACTTTGCATAGACTACGCGCAGATTAATTAGTTTTATTACATAATGTCAACAATTAGCTCTGACTTTATAATTATTAGTAAGTGAATTGCATTTACATCATGCCACATACGCGTTTCCATAATAAAACAAGAACCTAGATTAGATCGTTGAAAATGATAAAATTCCAAAATACGTCAGTAAAGTTAAAAATATGTACAATAATAACTTAATCTATCAACTTATAAATGTTGATTTATGAACAGTTTATATGGGAATATTCTAGTTTTTCAAATATTTATGTGATTACCACACAATAGTCCCAACTGCACGGAGTCGCTGGGACAATGGCATCCCCGGTTTGGGGAATGTTGCAAGGCTGGAGGAAGTGGTGAGGGGAAGGGTTTGGGAAAAAAAACGTAGGGGAGTACCAAGTCACTTAGCATAAAGGTGGACGTGATGCTTTGAGTTTTTCTGCATAAATAAACTGTGCCCCCCCCCGGTGCTAAGCGCATATATGTGCATTTTCATTTTCATAGAAAATGTATGAATGTCACAAAAAGTGCTGCGCACACCCAAAATTTTTTATACATCTGGATAGCAGTGAAAAGGTTCTTTTTTTACAGGATATCCATAGAGACACAGTAAACAAATTTTGTATTTTGTAAGTTCTAATAAATTAAATTGAAAAAATAAAGCCACTTCAAGCAATGTTTCAATTCTCAATGGTGGTCTTCACCAGGGTGATACTGACAGTATCTTCCACCCTGGAATGTGCCGCAAATTGAAACGGTACCAATGAAATAAATTTAATTTATTTGTGTACGCCGGGATTTGAACCCGTATTTTTTTAAGTAACAACAGGAATAAAAGATTTTATAAAATATAGTTCTAAAAAGTAAACACAAAAATAATAAATACGTAAGACTACTTTGCATTTTTTTCTACCACCGTCAGTAAAAATATAAAACTAAAACTTTTCAATAAAAAATTAACAGTAATTATTATGAAATGTCGATAGTCTGTATTTAAACGTATCGCCGTCGCATCACTATCTTTAACCGCTCCAGATGATTTGTCTATGGAAATCTATTACGCGAGCGTATGTCAATAAAAACTTTAAAAAAATTATTAAAAATAGATTTCATATTCTCATTTAGTACTTACTGGTGAAATGATTTTCCATTTATTTTGATATTCACTCCGTTGGTCGTATTTTTACAAAGTTATACTGAACAAGGACCAACATCACGCTTTGACAACGCAAAAGCAACTAAAAAGCGGGTTTTTTGCAAATTAAGAAAGATAAAGCGTCGTTGGCTGTCAGTCGGGCGCTCCTAACAGCATATCTCTTTATATTATATGATCTGAGATTCTACATCTTCGTTCCATTATTTGTGCAGCTGTCGACTTATTGGTAGCTGAGAGATTTGTGTGCCTGGCTGGTGGCAGCCAAGTCCGGAGATGTCAAGTTGGATAACAGCAGAATCCAAGTTATCTATTTACCCCAAACAAGAGTTTTATGCAATATCCAAGTTTTTTTTTAGATTACATATTCTACAATTTAGGCTATCGTAAAAACATTGTTCAGCAATCGATATGCATTTAAAAATAAATTATCGCGCTACTGTTTGTTAAGATATAAAATAATATCTATCAAATTCTGAGGAAATCTCTCCCCCCCATAATGGTGCGCCTCTTCCCCGTTTGCGTACCCGCTATTATATAAAATAATATCTATCAAATTCTGAGGAAATCTCTCCCCCCCATAATGGTGCGCCTCTTCCCCGTTTGCGTACCCGCTATTATATAAAATAATATCTATCAAATTCTGAGGAAATCTCTCCCCCCCATAATGGTGCACCTCTTCCCCGTTTGCGTACCCGCTATTATATAAAATAATATCTATCAAATTCTGAGGAAATCTCTCCCCCCCCATAATGGTGCGCCTCTTCCCCGTTTGCGTACCCGCTATTATATAAAATAATATCTATCAAATTCTGAGGAAATCTCTCCCCCCCATAATGGTGCGCCTCTTCCCCGTTTGCGTACCCGCTATTATATAAAATAATATCTATCAAATTCTGAGGAAATCTCTCCCCCCCATAATGGTGCACCTCTTCCCCGTTTGCGTACCCGCTATTATATAAAATAATATCTATCAAATTGGAAATCTCTCCCCCATAATGGTGCACCTCTTCCCCGTTTGCGTACCGCTATTATATAAATAATATCTATCAAATTCTGAGGAAATCTCTCCCCCCCATAATGGTGCGCCTCTTCCCCGTTTGCGTACCCGCTATTATATAAAATAATATCTATCAAATTCTGAGGAAATCTCTCCCCCCCATAATGGTGCGCCTCTTCCCCGTTTGCGTACCCGCTATTATATAAAATAATATCTATCAAATTCTGAGGAAATCTCTCCCCCCCATAATGGTGCGCCTCTTCTCCGTTCGTGTACCCGCTATTTAAAAAAAAAATTCTCTGCGGAAAGAAGCCGTGATTGCTGTCATAAAATATGCATTTTACTGGAAAGGGCTACAATAATATATTTGAGTCACGCTCGGCTTTAATCTTTTACCGTTTTGCATTACTTAATGTTTGACTACTAGCCAAAGATGGGCGACGTCTGGTTAAAACCATAGTAACTCATCTGAGTGTTACTGGAAAAGGAAAAAAAATATTAAGTCACGATCGCTTCGCGATTTCATGGGGGACCCTAGTGACCCCCCTTCGATCTGTATGTTTAATTTTTACTCTTAGGTACGTAAAGGTTAAATTGCACAATGATCTTAAAATTTTCAGGTTCATATCAATCAATCTGCATAAAGACATTTTGATTGCAAAGCATTGTATCGTAGGCCAATTATAGGGATATTTCTACACTAAATTAATGAAAAATAAATTCACTTCATCCCATTGATGAATACATTTAGATGAGAGATGAGCGAAATTTTTTTGATTCCATTGAGGGAACGTATGCTCACCGTACTGCATACTGCGATTGCTCGGCGACAGACCGGCAAATAACGGATACTACCCCCTAATCGCACCGCTCTAGTGTGTACATAGTGGAATCTATTTTGACGAGATATTGTATTCGCAATATCGACTCTATTGTATAAATCTATGCTTCATCGTAAATCTCAATAAAAATATCTGTATTAATCACACTGAAACCCGTGGCAGGCCATATTCAACTGCTTATGAAAACCGATTGTGATGAAAACAGTATGGTTGAATATTTTTTTCGCAAGACCACAAAACACCAGTTAAGAAACACTCATATGGAAGTTGGTTATGGATGCATGTTGGTAACAATTGACCTCTGTGTTTGCGTATTATCTTTCAATCAAAGATACCGACACTTCACATCGAACAAATTAAATTAATAATTATTGGTAGATTTATGATAGAAATTAGAAAAATAAAAGTACGTAGGTACAAATAAAAATAACAATAATATTAAAGGCCGAATGCTGATTAATAATAATACCTGTGCAAGAGACGATATAAATAAATAAAATTCTGTCTGTACAAATATCAAAAGTAATTCGGAATATTATAAACTATAGTTTACATTATATATTTATAATTTTTCATGAAATAAATATTAATATTTTCTTTTAATCACCTGTGGAGTCTGTGACTAGCGCTGAATGTTTCCTTTCGGGTAAGTGATACTATGGGCAAAGACGGCATACTATCAATCGGAATTTACGGATTTAATCAGTCAAAAGCGACGTGTGAAGCCGAATACCTTTACAATTGTAATTCTCGCACTGCAATGGCCAACCAAATTCAAATAAATAAATAAAAACGCCGTAAATGTCAAAAAGATAACGTCAGCAAGAAAGTTAAAAACACGATATTTTTTAAATGTATAATTTTAGTAATGGCAACAATTTGTTAAGTAAGAACCACACGAAATGTCGCTTGAAATGTGTGATAACAGACAAACGGGGTTAGATAGTACATTTCAATAATTGTGAATAACTCGCTATATTTTCAAGATACTGAGGGTCACGCTTTGAGTCATTATCATCATCAAATACTATTAATTCAAAGTCGGACGAAGACCTCTGCAAATTGCTTTACTCCTGCTTGGATCCTTGAAAATATGATAACTACTTACTCTCACCGTCAAATTCTGTCGGTCATATAGTGTGTAGTTTTGTGGTTGAAAAACTATCAAAACATAACGAAAATTTTACATATAGAATTAAGAAAGCTTGAAAAGATCACTTTTTTTGAGGAATAAATTTTCTCCGTGTTTTTTTCCACTTATCGTTGTCCCTCGAAATTACAAAATTATAATAAAGAAGTAAAGAAGGAAACGAAGTCCATAAATCTCCTCAGAAAAAATATTGTTGAGTTACTAAAGTAACCTTTGACTTACAATAAGAATGTTATTTTTTATAACGTGAACAAACTAATTGCCCAATTGAAATCAATACTTCAACCTAATTTTGGTACTTAAGTTAAAAAGAGCACTCACTGGAAATATCTTCATTATCTGGTTTACTTTGCTGGCGTGCCTTTCAATTATTATCTACTAATAAATTATTTTTTAGCAAAAAATAGAAAAATTTGTCATTTTTTCCCGAAAAGGACATAAGAAAAAGGGTACCTATAAAATAGGTTTATCTTTAATTTCTTGAAAAAATGCGTTATCACTTTGTCATTATTTTTAGTATATTGTTTATCCTGATAAGGGGAGTTTTGCTTCTGAAACATGTAGGATATTTATGCATTAAAAACAGTGATACAAAGTAATTCTTATTAATTTATTAATCTTTAATTATTTAAAGATTTTTTTATTGTAATGTCCGCCCACATTTTTTAAATGCGACGTGTTTTATAATATCACGTTTTTTGCCCGTTTTTTGCACATGACCCATTTTTTTGCATTTTTGTTGACACATGTTTATCCATATGGCAGCACATTATTTTGACGTTTTTAATTCTTCAAATGACAAAAAAGTAAAAAATAAAAATAGATTATTTTTGTGAAAATGATTGTTTCTAGGCTAAGACATTAAATATATTTTTGAACGTGTTAACATAGCGTGTTATCAGCTGAAGAAAGGCTGTCGGTCAGTCGGCAGTTAGCAGTCCCCTCGCCGGAGTTATCACTGGGCAAGAGTTGTTGTGAACTTCCTTGCCCCCGCTGACCTCGCGCGTCGGCTTGCGGCTGGCCCCCCACTGCCATCCTTATCTATAGGCGAGCTCATATAATGGCGAGCTCGAAGGTAATCTGCTCACATTTCATTTCATATTCAGTAGTTTCAGTGCTGTGCAAATTGCGTCTAAATTTCTGTCATTGTTATTAGATAACAACTTATTCATTGGCTTTTCTTCGTGTGCATTAGTTTACTTTTGTTCTAACTTCTCGGAATTTTTGTTTAGCACCGTGCCGATGCCAAAAGGAATGCCAAGAGATTGTCGGGACTGTTTGGGAATCAGGTACAGAATTAATTCCCTTCACCAAACCTGGAAGTGGCTGCATCAAACCATCGCCCTTCACGAGTACCTGATTTCCCTGTCTTCAGCCGACACGGATGCTAACTGCTCTTGTCATTAGGAGCAGCCCAGTTTTAAAAAGACTCAAGTGTATAAAAAGACTTATTAATTATAGTATACCCACTTCCTCATCTGAGAATAATTCTCTTATATTATAATCTTGACACATTTCTCGTAAAATAAGTTCGGCTCTTCCGTGAAAGTTAAAGACAATCAAAGATAATCAAAATGGCACAGTTCCTGCAGAGAAACTTCTTGGGCATGAGTTGCTTTGTGGTCGGTTTAACTCGTCGCACGAGTTCCTCATCTCTGGTAGCAGCATCGAGGTCGCTGTCCACTGTGAAGAAGGAAACTGTTCCGATTGAAGAGAAGGATATCAAGAAGTCGGTGTTTATCTCTCAGTCGACTGATATCTTTACCAACCTGGCTTTGGAAGACTGGTTGTACAAGAATCATGATTTCTCAAATCATCACATCATGATGGTGTGGAGGAACGATCCTTGCGTGGTGATCGGCAGGCACCAGAACCCGTGGCTGGAGGCAAACATCCCTTTCCTGGCAGAAAACGACATCCCCCTGGCAAGACGTAACAGCGGGGGAGGAACCGTGTATCACGACAAGGGAAACCTCAACGTGTCCTTCTTTTCCACCAAGGAACGCTACAACCGAAAGTATAACTTGGAGCTGATCACCAGGGCACTCTTCAGGGAGTTTGGTCTGAAAGCTGACATCAACGAGAGACAAGACATCGTTGTAAAGCAATACAAAGTATCCTTTTTTCAAATTGAACATTTCATTTTCACAATAAATTTTCATGCATTCGCTGAATTTCAATTAACAAAAAAAAAAACAATTTATCCAAATACAAATACTAACCTGACGTAGGATTCAGTTCTTGATATTACGGCATTTTTACCAGCTCTGCAGTTTTTGTTTTCCATTTTTCTGTTTTTTTGGTCTCTTATACCCCAAGAGTTGTTTATTACATCTTTTGAATACTAATTGTAAGCTAATGAGAATGCATTATTAAATTCTTGAACTCTGCTCCCTATATAATCGAATCAGGTTGGTGCATTAAAAAAATATTAGGTTCATTGACATGCATTGTGCTGCAATTGTCAGGAGTTTCATAACAACTTAACATGGATGTAATAAGAATTCTTATAATATTCATATTAAGGTAGTAATATTATTACAAACAATGGAGGAAATCCATATCTTTACGTAATAGTTACGAGTAAAACATATGTAACAATGAATCTTATAATCTTACTAACTTATGAGTTATAAGGGTTTAATTTATAAACCTTAGTTGTGTGTTAGAAAGAAGTAATCACTGAGGTAATACGACTTCTATTCTTTCTTCTATGGTTTTGAGTAACAAGTCGTCATGGAGGTAATAAGTCTTCTTATATCTTTCCATGGTTGTGGGTGTCAAGTAATCATATTGGTAAAATAGCAATGGAATGTGAGGAACAATGTAACAATTAATCAGGCAGACATATTTAATGGTTGTGAGTATGGAGTAATCATGTTGGTAAACTAGCGATGGAATGTGTTCCTTAACTCTGTGTATAGCAGGTATCTGGTACAGCTGCCAAGTTGGGGCGCCCATCTGCCTATCATCACTGTACGCTGTTGGTGAACGCCGACAAAGTGAACCTGAGCCAAGCTCTGGCTAAACATGAGGTTAGTTGAATATTTTTTTAATATTAACTTTTTCTGCTGTTTTTTGTTACGCTGAATTTTTATTACTGTATTTTTTTTTGTTTATCTTCATCAATTATGCAGTTATAACATATCCACAATTCTTATTTACAAATAAAATTCTATAATGAAAGGGATTCACATTATTTTTGCTATATATATTTTTTTTATTTTAAAACAAATCTATTAAAATTTTAGGTACCTAGTAGTAACTGTTTATTCTTTTTAATGATGGAATTTTGAACACACCTCAAAAATTGACTATTTTTTTTTCCTTTTTTTAAAGAAAGACAAATATTCCCTGGTTACAAATGACCTGACAATATTTGAAAATCTCCTACTACCATCACAGTAAGCGGGAGATGTTGCTTTATATCAAAATAAGCTGTTTAAATAGTCTTATTGTATGCTTTTAAAAATGAAAAATTGAATACATATTTACATCAGTTTATATCTCTCTCTCAACATTAGTTTTGTTAAATAATAACAAAGCAAGTGAAAATTGCATTTATATAGGGTTATTAAAAATTGTACCTAGCTACAATATCACTCAACATACTAAATTGTAATACATGTTTCCTGTACTGTTTTTTATTAATAATAATAATAATAAAAATAATAAAAATCATAATAATAAAAATAATAATAAGTATAAGTGTTTATTCCGGTATGTGGGGAGGTTAGTGCAGTTCCACACATTCCATACAAAATATACATGCAATAGTTATAAAAAAATATATACAAAAAGTTTAAGAAATAAAATAATTATACGATAGTAGGTGAATATACATCACACATAAAACAAAAATTTAAAAATATAAATAAAATAACTAATAAAAATTAAATACATCAAAATAACGCCTTTAAGGTACTTTAATACATTTGATTGAAATGGGTTGCTTTAATAAAATATTACTCGATACATTATTATCCCGTATTAGAATAATGGTTTGTAACCTTCGTCATTACTGTATCTCGTAATTAGTTCAATTTCTTAAAATGTCCGCTTCAACGAGGCAAATAAATATGTCGCAAATTATTTTTGTTATCAACAGAAGAAAAAAAAAAGTTACTGAATTTGTCTGGTATCTGATGGCGAGTTTTATCACGTCTCTATGAATTATTATTACATATTCATAGAAAAGATAAACATTAATTTTATACTGTCCCAATTACAGTACAGATAAACTTTTTATTATTTTTTTATTGAATTTCGCATTTTAAAACTTTAAATATATTTATTTCGGCTTAAAGTTTCGTGCCGTATACGCGCCGACCAAATTTAAAATCTATTCAAACATCTTAAAAAAGTTGCAGTCATTTCCAGTATTCGAATGTCATCCAAAATCAATATTCACAGCCTGCGTATTTATAGAAATATTTTTAGTTCGCCATTATCATTATGTAAGTCCAATATTATGAAAATTTTCCACTGAAAAACATGATAAATCAAACTCAGTTATGTCTCGGCCTTATCAATCGAGGCTATCTTTCCGTAGACATCTGAAATGGATCTAATCACGCATAATATTATGTATCTTATTTGATAATTCAAAATAAATCAGTTGTAGGGCGGGCGATGCAAGTATATCCGCACTTCTACAAATAAATATAAATAAAATTTAGTCAGTTCACGTTCTGTTGGAGTGATCGGACAGTATGCTAATGTTTATCTCGGCCTTTTTATGGCCGTTTATCTCTGAAACTGGCAACACCGAGTCACAAGGTGTCAGGTTATGAAGTGTAAACACTTTTAATTTGTTTGCTGGGGTTTTGCATGCAGATAAAACATTTATTATTTGATCTCCAGTGAACTTTCTTCACGGGCAGCGTCTATTGTCTTTGCGTAAAGTATTTACACTGAAATTGATTAACGAACATGAAAAGTACACTTTTTAATATTTCCTCTCCCGTTTTATGTAAATTCATCTCGTATATGGCCACTTTTGATCGCAATTGAAATTTACGATGGAACTATTTTTGCTGTAGAATCATTTGTATACAATGATGAAAGTTGATTTAATATCTATCTACCAATGTAGGAATATTGCTGCCATTAATAGCATTTCAGGATGATTTATTTGGTCATGTTACATACGTTGTAATGAATTTGCAGTGATTGTTTGCAAATCTGCTTTATTTTTGTTTTTACAATCTTCAATGGAATAGTTTAATTTTTAATTATAATACTCTATATTAATGTCCTATTTGCGTTGTCTTTGGAAATTTATACAAATAATTTGAATCACTATTGTTTAACATCTATTGATAGGAAATAAGTGCTTACGTGTAAATTTAGGATAGATAAAATATTCAAATACTTTTTATTTCTACATTATTTCTTGGAGAAATAACTATTAAAATATCTTTTTTCTTTGTACATATTCAGCCACTTTAATAGGGTAAACGAATTGTCACCCCCTACGTAAAGTATCCTAACTTTACAGAAAAGTGGTTTAAAAAGATGGAAGCTTAGCGCAAGTTGGATTTTTTTTTATTGTTTTCACCAAATTTGGGACCTTCATTGCCAATTAGGTCCCAAATTTAGAGCAAAACGATCAAAAGCTCAACTTGCACCAAGCTTCTGTCTCTTTAAACCACTTTCCTGTAAAGTTCCGATTTTGAAGTTACAATACTTTACATAGGTGTCGAAATGTTAATTTGCCTTTGTTACATGACTTATTTTTTATTTATGCGTATTTACATATATTTAGCCGGCATGATTCATTATATTCCGTTATTCAATACGCTGCTCACCTAGCTACCGAGTTATTTGATTTAAAAAATATCAAAAATACAACACATGCAAGATATATGCATATACATACATATGTAGTTTATTATTGAAGAATAATTTTTTTGTAGTTTTCCACTTATGTACTTTGTACTGTAAATACAATTGAAAAGTAGTATCTGTGTATTGTTTAGTGAACTTTATAATTATAAGCCAAATCGTCTTAGATTAGGCTGAAGTTAATTGTGTGAAAGGGTTTTCTGATTTTACGGACTGATTTTGCATCTCGAGAGATATTTTATCGATGTTCCAAAATGATTGTAAAACACTTAATCAGGAGTCATTCTTGCTCTCGGAATTCATGTTACTATTGGCATCTTTTCTTTGTTGTATTTGAGTGCACTCTCCTATCAGAGGTTGGCTCTCAATAACGCTAACATCACTTGCGAGATTACCGTCCCAAATTGTGTTCGGTACTCTTGTCTTGTTGCAGCAAATTGGATGTTTCTGGACCAGTCATATTTTCCATTTATTTTTCATTACTACTCGTTTATTAATTTGAAAGTTTATGATTGTTTTAGGCTGGAATTAAAACAAACGCCACTCAGTCAGTTCGTTCCCCGATCACGAATCTGTGCGAGGAGAACTCTCGCGTGACAGTCGACGGTCTGCAGACGGCAGTTGGATGGGAGTTCCTCCGAACTCCAGCCCTCCACATCGCTGACGGGGGCCAGGAGCTCATCTCCAAGCAGAAGGGATTCCAGATGATCAACCCCACTGAGGGCTGGTTCCCTGGTGTGTAAATTACCTAAATTATCTTACTTATAAAGCAGAAAATCTGATTATATTTATCGGAAAGAATTCTTGAATGGTCAATTTTGGGATCATGAAATTTATATAGATTTTTCTGTCTGGAATTTGGAGTCAATGCAATTACATTGAGCTTACAGCATCATTACCATCGTGGGATATTTAGTTTTTAAATATTTACTTGACTGTTAAAAAATAAGATGGTTCAGTTAATGTTTTTAAAAGACGAGTGTAGATTCTTACAAATAGTTTTTAAAATAAAAATATTATTATGACCCTTCGGATAAGTAATAAATTACCTCCCAATAGGCTTGGCAGGCGAGAACACAAAACAAACTTCTTTCCAAAATTATCTAAAAGTGCATAGTGATTAATTAATATTTATTTTTTACTTTTATATTAACGGATTACTGTCCAATTACACAAAATACACAACACGAAATAAGATAAACAAGAGTAACAGAAAAATAACAGCACATACATAATACATGAATGAAGTAATAACAAAAATGTACATTTGAGAGAACATATTAGTCAAAATCTGAACAAGGTTTTTGTAATGTAGGTATGTAGAGGTATCTACATGGGAGTTTTTGCTGCCATCTTTTAAAAGTTCAAGGAATTAAAAAAAGTGATTCTCTGGAAAAAGGGCAATTTGACTTTATTACCCATATTACAGCTTACTCCTCAATTTCTGTAACCTTTTGAACAATGGAAAGTTCACCATTCATAATCAAAACGTTGCTTGAAATGGGTTTAGCCGTGTTTGGTGATCAGATTTGAATAGCGAGGTACTTCCCCACCTTCCTCCTCCGCATCTCCTTTTCCTCCTCAATATCTTCAGCCTCTCAACATACACCAATTGGTGATGCCATAGTTTCAATGGCTCCAGACGGTTGGGAGCAGCTGGGACTCTTGTGCGGGAACTCACATAAAAATAAAAGTAACTGTGTTTTCTGGACTGTTGGTGTATGATTATTTTGTTTTATGTAAACCGTCATTCTTCGTATGGTGGAGAGTTGGTGAATGTCATACTGTAAACCATCATTAATACTATGTTTTCACTGTACGTATATCAGTCTTCAAAATTAAAATTATTTTATAGGTTTGTTTTCTAGATTATTTAAAATTTGTAAATGTAAACAAATAATTTTATTGCCTATATTTAACATTTTCTTATTGTAAATATAAGCCATTGATAATTAAATGATTAAATTTTTTATTTTAAATAATCAAGTTGCAAAGTCTACATGTAGATAAGATGCTGACCTATTGGCTTCCGTGTGATTTTGTGAAAAATATGTTGTTTCATTTGGGTGTGCTCTCATATCTTTTTTCATATTATACAATGAGAGTAAAATTTTGTTTTTTATTCTCAGTTCACAGTAACCTAAATCATAAACTCATTATGCACTTAATTAATGTAGTAAACTTTGTTACCATGTGAGGAACCAAGATCATTACAATTTATCTGTTATTGTGAAGATTTTGGATCCTGCTTATGTCATTTATCCTTTGCCAGCATTTGATGAAATAGAAGCCCAGTTTAGAAGTACGTTATGAATTCTAAATTTTTTTTTTAAATTGTTCCAGGTCTTGACAAGATCAAGGAAGAGCTTGGCAGCTGGGATTGGAGGTTTGGAAAAACTCCCGCCTTCGAAGTGAAGAGATCCTTCGCTGTCCCATCGAATCTGCTGTCCACCGGAGACGATTTCATTTCCAAAGAACAAGATAGTCAAGAGCTGTGCATTAAGATGTCCGTAGAGTCCGGTCTCATCGCAGATGTGACCCTCAATATCCCTCCTGGCCTCATGGCTTCCGGCTTCCACGGAGATGCTTCCGTAGTGACCCATCTTAAGGGAAAGAAGTTCACCTCCGAGTCTCTGGACGGCCTGCAAGAAGTTTTGCAGACCGCGGAGTTTGATGATGGAGTGACAGACTCCAAGGGGGGCAGAAAGCTCGGGGATAAGGAGCAGTTTGTTGCTAACTGCTTGGACCAGGTTGTGAACACAATGTGATATGATGCCGGCGATTCAGACAAAAAGAAATAAGAATCGATTGGACGCTTGTTGACCAAATTATTTTCAATTAAACTCTGATTCGCCACACATAGTTCTGGACTGTGATGTTAGTGAATAAGTAAAAAAAGTATATGATACTAAATTTGTAAATAGATTTTCTAACAATGTTTGATATTTCAAAATAATGTGATACCTACACCTACAATAGATTATATTGTTTGAACATTTGCTTTCTAATTTTCCAAACTTTTGCTTTTTCTAACATTTTTAAAACCCCCTCTCTTTGTTTCTCTTTCTCCTTCTATCGTCTTGATTCTCCTTTCTTTTGGTTCTTTAATTTTCGTAGCATGTATGTTAATATTATTCCTATTTAATTTTAGAAATAATGTATAATTCCACCCTCTGAGAAATTGGCGGGTGATACAAGAATGCAACATATCATTTTCTTTAATCTTTTTTATTAATTTTGGCTTATTAATTAAATATATTAAAAATTATTTACATTGAGCTAGTTAATAACTACTTACTTTTATAAGATTTAGGTTATATCTTTTTGAATTCATTGGTGATTTTTTTTAACATCTCGGTTTTTTTATAGCATTTATGCTTAAGTTCTTGGCTTGTTTGAGTTTCAAGCAATATGAATCAATAATGGATTGTAAATAAACGCACAGTAAAAATTGTAAAAAAATAATTAACATTTCAATATTCTATCTGAAATGTGTCAATTTTATTTTTTTGTCTGAATATTAATTATGTATTTTTGTTAGTTTACGTAGATAAATAATGCTAGTGATTACATGAGAAGCTTGAGTCTTTATTTCTTTTTATATATTGTTTAGTTATATTTGTGTGGATTATATTTTATGCAGAAATACATATTATATTTCTATGAAATTATCATTTTGTTTATATAACCCGTTCCCAAAGCGATTATTTTATTTGACATACTATTTTTAAGGAGAGGATCAAGTATTTACTTTTTTATTATCTTTTTAGATAAGTAATTGTTGAATGATGAAATAATTATTTTTGGAGATTCTAGTTGTTAGCGGTTTTATTTGGTAATATTAGGTTTTATAAAAATTCGCAATCTCTCTAGATTATTTAAAAACGTAAGTATGACATGTTGATCTAATTTATCTTAATACTCTGTACGAGATATGTACTTTTTCTTTTAGATATAAACATATGTATAATATTAACCGAAAAATTTCCATTGCTAGTTATTGCCGAAGAATAAGTTAAACAACTGTTTTTCTTTGCATACATTTACAATCATTATAAAGATTAACTAAATATACCTAATATATCGTGAGCACACAACGAAAACCGGCCAAGTCAAGATCCCTGTCCGTTGGCAGATTGCAGATTGACGGTGAAGTCCTTTGCAGACACAAACTCACAGCTTTGCAAGTCGGAACATTTTTTACTTACATGAAACAAAACTTTAATTTTAAAAAATTCTTTCGAAACCATGAGTCTGCATCCATGCAAAAATTCTCAATTTTAATCTGCCAAAAGACAATGACTTTGACTTGCCCACTTTTCATTGGATGCTCACAATATGTTCTACTCTTGTCTGCAGAGTTTCTCGCCGGCGCATCTTTGTGAAGGGGATCAATCCTGCTAGTTCTTCCAAACAAATTTTTGTAATACCTGTAAAATAGACCCAGCGTGCCTACATTTCATCCGTTCAATAAAAAATGCCAAGTATCCTGTTAACATTGAATTCATAATCTGATGAACCGCTGTCTTCTGCACAGATTCAAGCTGGTTAATTATGTATTTAATGTATGACCGGTTATTGACCGAGTGACGTAACTGTCGGGTTCGCACCCGGCCATCGCAGGTTCAATCCTTTACTGGCTAAGTTTTCCGTCATTGCACAAGAAACATTTCACTTTCATTGATGGGAGTCGGGAGAATTGTAACCCGGTAATTTTAGACATTAAAGAAAAAATAGAATGTGGCTAGTGATGGGTAAATTCATCTAAAAATTTCATCTAAATAGTGAAATACACTATACTAATATACAAAAATAAAACATGCAGTATAATACATTTTTAAACCAATCAATTAATTTGAAATCCAACATACAAAATAATATAATAATGCTTTCATTAATAAGGTGAACTTCACTGTTGTTATTAATGAAAAATCTCTCTCAAAGACTGTACCTTATTCTTTTTTTCAGTGCATTGTAATAAATCGTACGTCAAGGCTGCCATATCAACTTTATGAAATATACCGTTATACATTCTATTACAAATTATCATTAGATGACATTTTTTAGAGCTTGCTGAGGACAGAACTTTTTGAATTTTTGAAAAGTATGTACCGATGATATAAGCTATTATAATGTTGATATTTGTGGTCGACATATAATGAATGACTAGTGCGGAAATACTGTAGCACTGCCATTCGAATTATGAATAAGTGTACTGAATTGTGTCTTGTTTGATGTCACGAGACACAATAGTATACGTTTTACCCAAGTTCTCTTTGAAAACTTTGTCATTTTTGGAGATAACGGAAAACTAATTTTTGTTGTTATCAACTCTTTAAATATAAAACATTTTCATTAAAAAAATAGCAGAACCTCATTTAGAATAACTATCTTAAAAAAAAAATGATTTCCTGACTATGGGGAATTTATATTAGGTTGGGGAATATTTCCGGGTGCACATCACTAAATAGGGCTCACTCCAGCTAAGACGTGGGTGACAAATTCAACGGTCGTAAGTATTTGAGATCAATAAGGTATAAGGGGTCAGTTAGCTGGTGTGTAGACTTACATTCTGTAATGTTTCTGTTTAAAAAAAATAAAGATAATATCTTATTGACAGAAAAGCATTTGATAGTAAAAATGCCATTAAAAGGCCACGTTGGTCTTGCCCATGAACTTACTGAACGGAAAATATTTTTATGATGTTGCGCAATTGATATCAAAATTACGTGCAAAACTACATGGAGTGCATTTGTACTGACAAGAAACATAAACAATTGGAATTATGTAAATATATTAGTAAGCTTGTGTTTATGACATGTGTAAAAAGAAATACATATTGTAGAGCAGTAGATTATAGATAAATCCTACCTACGTGTTAGTGAGATTGAACGATTCGTTTTTAAAAGATTCTCTGATAATTTTTTATCGGTTCAGTAATGATTTCTAAAGTTACGTTTAAACCAAACAATCAAGAACATAGAGCACGAGTGACGAGCCAAACCATTAAGACCAACCGTGCGAGTACAGAACTGCGAGCGAATGCTCATTGATTTGTTCGTTTGGTTTAAACGATAATTTTTTTATTAGGGAATATCGCCGAGCGGTGGTTTTAGTTCAATTTTTATTCTAATTGTAATTAAAAGTGCTGCTTTTATTATTATACACCAATTGAACAAAAAGAATATGACGTTTTAGGATGATGTCAATATTAGATCGTGGCGAGCAACACATATAAAAGAAAAGTTGATACATATTATTTTTATATTCACAAACATTATGTTTTCGATAAACCGCCACCAATCGTTAACATTTTTCTTGACTCCAATCCATTTGAGTGCAATAGAAAACAATAGTTATTTGTAAATATATTATAGGAATATTCAGTAGCAAACGAAGAACATTTTGAAAAATTTGCTCCGCCAGCGAGTGCGTTCGAATATGAAAGAATACTCTACGCAACTGGCGCTGGCCAAATCAAGATTGATCCTATCGATTTTTATCATTGTGAAAGTTAGTTTCAGAACAATACTTAATAGCCAAATCGTTAAAAAAAAAATTTCCCTTCTGTTCTACAAAATTCAAAATTATTTTGCAACACATTTTCCTCCGTCTATAGTGTTTTGAATCAGCCGTCCGAAAGTAATTGAAATAAATAAGCTTTTTTTTTACATGTTCTTTCCGATGTCAAAATGAAAAAATTCACGCTTGCGGACTTGTGATGCAATATGCGTCTGATACATTAGAAATATTAAAATCGCAGCATTCTATAGTTTGATCTTAAATGAAGGTTTTTTTTCCCTCATCTCCTTTGTCTCCATGTATACGTCTTATATATTACAGAAAGATAAAAACCACAGAAATCTGTAAAATCTGTCTTATGACGAATTTTTTCGCCGGCAGGCTTTTCCGATATACATCTCATATATCTCAGAAAGATTTTCACAAACCATGAAAATCGTAAAAAAATTGTGGAAGATTCAAAGTTTATATGTCTGATTCGGATAATCACACTAAAAATGTGTAATTACAATATTTTCATTAATAATTATTGATTTTAAAAACGATCTAAAACTGCACTTTCCGAAACGGTTCGAAGTGGCTAAAACGTCATTATTGTGTACATAACGCCACTGGCTGGTAAGACGGCTGTCATCGAGGTTAGTCGGCGTGACGTCAACAACGCCATATTTACGAACCAAATCGAACACGTTGTTTTGGATGCAAATCAAAAACGACACATTTAAAATCGTTATAGAAAATTTATTCGTAAACATAAAAATAACGTCATCATTGTTATTAAAAAAACAGGTTAAAATATCGTATTTCACTAACAAACGTTCTCTAAAGTTCTTTCATTATTAACATTATAAAAACACCCAATACAACATTTTTTTACCTACTTACTCATCGATTGACCAATTCAACGCGTTATGTGCTGTTTTACACATAGACCCAGATATAATCCGAATTTATATTCAGCGTTGATTATTCACGAGCTGATATAATAATACTCGTATGTATAGGTAGTCCGAGTATTCCACTGCGGGCATAGTGATAACATTCAACCATGAATATTTATAAAGAAAGGAATGTCATTACAGCGGCCTGAATGATTGTTATTTGATTTCTTAAATAAATATAATATGTAATAATAATTATGAAAGAGCAATTAATTGCAACTATGAACAAGAAATTACAGTGATTAATTCGTAAGATTCGTAATATTAATTGCTTACTTCGTCAGAGAATATATTAAATGTATAAAGAACGATTACATTTTTTGACAAAAGATTGCGAAGAAGCGTGATTATTATTTAATTTTCGTGTTTTCGCAATAATATGCGATTTTGAAATAAATAAGGAAATATTTCGGGGCAACTAAAGGTATGTAGGTACTTTACTCTATACTTCTCATTAGACTTTGTGATTTTTGATGAGTACAGTTCGACCCCTTGGAATAACAAGGTTCCATCTGACACAGCAATGTCATGCGATAATGTGTTCTAATAAAAGCAACTTTAAGGCTCATTATCGCATAACATTGCCGTGTCCGATGGAACCTTGTTATTAAAAGGGGTTGAGTTTTCGAAGAGGTGTTGTGTAGCCGGTTTGCTAAAAACGTGCCTCTACACGCCAGGGTCCGATTCCGGTGATTTATAAGGATAAAAAATTGTCATTATCCTTACGCTTAGGCAAAATACGTATGTCTAAATAAACATGAAGAGGAAAAATCACAAAAATTATGAAGATACCATAAGTATAAAGCCGCGTCTCCTGCGAATGTTTTTAAAATCATCTTCACAAAAACACAAAACAATGGGGCGTTACCGTACACATTTGTGTGTGCATACACAATGTTTTGGCTTTCCGTCGCTGATGGAAAACATTTCCCATCAGAGTGAAGAGGGGAAGGGGGAGGAGTTTGTTTATTTTTTTAATAACCACCGTACGGTGTGTCAATCTATACGGCCGATACTTCATCAGTCACAGCATAATTCAGCCGGTTTTTTTAGGTTATGCTTGTTCTGAGCGAGATTACAATGTCTTCACAAAATAAATAAAAACAGCCTTTTCCGTTTACAATAAACATTTCTAGACTCCGCTTGCCAAGCGAATTTGATCCCTATTACCTATTTTCGTGGTGACATAAGTTACACAGCTTGCAGCAATATTTTTGGCTTGTATATTCCTATTAACATAAAGACATTTTGTGTTGACAAGAAGAGTTTAAGAATAATATTTTGAATGTAAGTACTACATATTTTTATAGGTTGGAGAAAATATAATTTAAATAAGAAGTTTACTTATTTATCAGTAATAATAATAAATTTGTTTAACTGTTATCCTTTCTGTTATTTTGTCTGCTATTTCTAATAGCATTACAACCCCCATATTCATATTATTGGCTAAGGATACTTTAAGAATAATTATTCGTCTACCTCTTTTTCTATATCGTACTTATTGTAATTTGTCTTATATATATGATAACATTGTTAAATTATCCTGATGACAAACTGCTTTTGCACTTTAGCGGGCATTTATTTATAATGAAGAATAAAATAAAAAAAGGTAATCCAATAATTATATTCGCGGTACTTTCCAGAGTGGTAGATACTCTTGGTGGAGAACCATAATTCCGATCAGCTTTAACTGTGTTTAGTGACTAGATCTAAATAATAAAATAATCTCCAATCTTTCTCATCCCCATTTCCTTCCAATCACTTTAGCCTCACAACAAACACCAAATAGGGACGCGATAGACCCGCTGGCTCCTGGTAGATAGGACTCTTGCGCGGTATTTACATAAAAAAATAACAAACAAAAAACATCTGGGTATTGTCATTTTGCGCAGTATTCACATAAAAAATAATTTAAAGAAACACCTTGATATTGTCATTTTTAATGTTTTTATGATGAAAAAAAAAGGATTTAGGATTCAGCATTAAAAAAATGGCACTGAAGATCACTTTGTAGTTTGCTAACTCAAACAAAACTAAAAAGGATTTAGCTGTAAATACTATATGGGTAGTTAGGAACACGTTAAAGGTTTCTAGTGACAAATATTCTCTTTTTGTTATCTTTCTAATTCTATGAAATACATATCAAAATGTCTGTTAAAGGTGCAATTTGAAAACCAGTGATGGTATTTTCGAACGTTTTATCTAAAATTCCAGTACATATTTCATATCATATAGAACTTAAAAGTATAATTCACTAGAAACCTTATAAATTTTTCTACATACGCATATAGAATTTACAGATAAATCATTAGTAGTATTCTTGCGATAAAAAAGTGTATTTTTGAGTGCTGACCTGTAATAGTACGCAATTTACATTTGAACGAGGGCGATGAGTATCCTCGGAACGCATGGCATGCGTGTTCACGCTATTTCATGCCATCTCACCGAGGGTTACATGCCCTCACATTTAAAAAGGCGATCACCATTTTATGGTTACATCTTTTGCAACTTACCGCTGTGAATGTTCTTGAAATGTCTTAACCAACATTGAAATGCCTTAACATTTAGGTTGCGTGATTGTTTGCAGTCGGAGCGCAAAGGGTGCGCGCTGAGCGCTTGGCCGCCCCCCCTGACCTATCACGGAAACTACGAACACTTGGAAATGGAACTTTTCCAAGCCTTCCACCGTAACCTCCTCGCGCCAAACCTTCATCCGCTTATTGGGTTCGTACGAATCGTAGACCTGTGACGGTGTATACTCTGGATGTAGTCTTAATTTCAACCTAGGAAAAGAAAAAAATAACGTAAACATCGTTTTGGTGTAGGTACAAAAGGTAAAAAGCTGTGTGCACTAGAGCTCCAACTGCCCGAAGCCAGGAGAATAGCATTCCCAGTTAGGAAATTTTGGGAGGCTGAACGAAGTTGGGAGAGGAAAGAGGTATGGAAGAGGATGAGGAAGGTTGGGAAATCCAAATAAATATTGAGCGACTTCGACAGTGGAGCTAAGGCTTTTTTGGTTTGTTTTGTTTTGCTTTGTTTCGCTTGTCTCGACTCGTCTCGTACCATCTCGCTTCGTCTCATCGCGCTTCGTCTCGTCTCGCTTCATCTCGTCTCGTCTGTCTCGTGAAAAAATGGAGAAAAAAAACTGTATTTATAAAATTTAAAAGAGTGTTAAAAAATACAAGGAAAATCAAAAATAAAAAGGGCACAAAATACAGGAAAAATCATATAAAAAGAAAGAAGAAAAAATCCACAAAACTGCTTTTTATATAACCTTTTTTCAGTATACTGAAAAAATTATATCAAATTTTTTAATTGAATTGGGTATTGTAAATTTTTGGAATTCTAATGTTCTATAACCGTATTTATTTAAGTATCTGGGAATTAAAAGTCCATCGTTTGCAGTTAGTCTTGTGTTTTGAGCGTGTACCACTACTTTGTTATATTCAGATTGACGTGTGTGCTGACTCCCAATTTTAATACTAAGAGGCAACGAATTCATAGAATTGTAATGATTTAGGTACATAATGTCTTTGTTTATATTCAGCTCTGTTTGAGCAATTTTACTATGGAATATTGAATATAATGAATTAAATTAAGGTTTGTTTTTGTTGAATGTCCCCTTGTAGCTATTCCATTAGAAATTATTGTTATTTTTAATTTTTTATAGGATTCCCCAGATTCGAACTAACAACATTATTCCTTATCACTAATTATATATATTTTTTAATATATAATAATATTTTCATACATTGGGTACCTATTGTACCTGCTAAGCTAGTGCAAGTACAGCTTGGCATTTAATTGTAGATATTTATTATTTTGGAACTACAAAATGTTATTACTATGGCAATACCAAGGTCTTTGACATTTTGTTGTTAGTTGTAAAAAAATTACATTAAACTGTTATCACTGATCGCAATTTTTACTCTAGTTATTTATTAATGGTTTCAATATATTTATAACGAGTAAACCAAAAAACGGTGGAACGAGAGAAGTGTATTTTAGCGTTGCTTAGCAGAATTTTGAGCAAGGAAGCTAGTGTTCAACTCACAAACGAATTGTTTGAAATGACTGGTACATAGTACGGTCTGTTAACAAATCGTATTAATTTCATACACCTTTTGAAACAATTATAACCATGTACATTCTGATTTGAGGTAATTATTGACATTCGTGTTTGACAGTTTATTAGTAAACAAAGAATAATGCACAAAGGAAAATATCACAATCAATTTTTTAACATTTTCATTATATTTATAATTTTGTTCTGTGAATTTGATTTGGTTTTTTATTTATCTAACATCTAATACACGGTTATTTCGATACACAAATTTCAGAAATACCTAATAATTGCCTTCCCATGTAATTGTCTTCCTTGCAAAGCGTTAAATAATAAATTAAAATGTCTAAGAATGTGGCGTATCTCCTTTCGGAGAGTACATAAAAAATATGCACCTGGGCCATTGTACCTTTTAAACTTATTTTATTTGTACTATGTCTCATCTTTGTGCTGCCATTTAAAACCTATTACTTCGACCGTGCCCTAGAAAATTTTATATCGTATGAATTGAAAAGTCCTATCCAGCTTACGCGTATTGCTGGGTTCGCACCTTATCTATTATATAGTCTATCTCAATTATGTACTTGGTCGAATGTGAGTTTAACCGTAATTTAGTCACCATCGAAAAGCCCTATCCAGCTTACGCGTATTGCTGGTTTCCCACCTTATCTATTATATAGTCTATCTCAATTATCTACCTGGTTGAATGTGAATTTAACCGTAATTTAGTCACCATCGAAAAGTCCTATCCAGCTTACGCGTATTGCTGGGTTCGCACCTTATCTATTATATAGTCTATCTCAATTATCTACCTGGTTGAATGTGAATTTAACCGTAATTTAGTCACCATCGAAAAGTCCTATCCAGCTTACGCGTATTGCTACGTTCGCACCTTATCTATTATATAGTCTATCTCAATTATCTACCTGGTTGAATGTGAATTTAACCGTAATTTAGTCACCATCGAAAAGTCCTATCCAGCTTACGCGTATTGCTGGGTTCGCACCTTATCTATTATATAGTCTATCTATCTCATAGAACAAACTTTTCCGTGATAGGCAGGAATTGTAGCGCTTTCACGCTTGTACTATTTCTATTCTATTTCAATTAGTTTTTTATTATTATTTTTTATTTTAATGGTACTGTGCCTGTCTCACTAGGAAAACCTGTGTTTTGAATTTTGATCTGTTTTGACTAATGATACAAATCTTGGTGTCCAGTTTATATTTGTCGTAATTTGTGTTCAGCGACGGAAAACCTGTGTTGGGAGCAGGCAAAGTTTTCAATTTACAGTATAATGTTATGGTAAAAAGTCTAAAGCGTCAATGGAACATTGTATCATTCTTATGAAGATGTTTTTAAACCATCATTGAATTTTGATCTGTTTTGACTAATGATACAAATCTTGGTGTCCAGTTTATATTTGTCGTAATTTGTGTTCAGCGACGGAAAACCTGTGTTGGGAGCAGGCAAAGTTTTCAATTTACAGTATAATGTTATGGTAAAAAGTCTAAAGCGTCAATGGAACATTGTATCATTCTTATGAAGATGTTTTTAAACCATCATTGAATTTTGATCTGTTTTGACTAATGATACAAATCTTGGTGTCCAGTTTATATTTGTCGTAATTTGTGTTCAGCGACGGAAAACCTGTGTTGGGAGCAGGCAAAGTTTTCAATTTACAGTATAATGTTATGGTAAAAAGTCTAAAGCGTCAATTGAACATTGTATCATTCTTATGAAGATGTTTTTAAACCATCATTGAATTTTGATCTGTTTTGACTAATGATACAAATCTTGGTGTCCAGTTTATATTTGTCGTAATTTGTGTTCAGTCTAACGGCCAGTAGAAGTACGTTATTTAGCTTTGTTTCAAAGTAAGTTTGTATTTGCGGAACTCAAAGTGAACATAACCATGGATATTACTGTACTGCGAGCAAAATGCGGCGATTCTATGAATAGATCATAAAATAGATGGGATAGAGGTGGGAACTCAGCTTATCTTCTTTTAAAACTCTTGCTTTCGACGGAGGCGTCGCTGTTCGACTGTTTGAAATTGGAAGATCGAACGTGAAACGTGATTCTCCCGCCCTTGCTGCTCACTGCTCACTGCTGAGGAACTCTTGCTTCTTCCTCCGCCAGTACCCGCGCTGCAGCCGCCTCGCGAACACCTCCCGGCGAAGCTCTGTCCAACTCGACGGCAACTTTCCAACACGTATTTGTTGTTGTTTTGTCAACTGTCAAAAAGCCGAACGCACGCGAGGCAGCCGATACTAACTGGACTAGCACTCATTTTCCCAATAAACATTAAATTATCATATTTAACTGATTAAAAGTCTATCGTATTTATTTCGCACATTTCGTTCACGAAAGCTCGGTGTTGTGTTTGTCACTGTTATAGTTTTAAAGACACAGAAGTTTTTTTCTCCATCTACTGTTTACTGAATTCATATTTTTGAGTGTAAGGATAGAAATTAAATGAATTTCTAAGGTTTGTGCAATAAGGAGAAAACTAAACTTCACACTTGATTATTCGAATGTAAGTATAAGATATTTTGTGCCATTTTATGTTTAATGTTATTTTCAGGATGTGAAAGATTATCCTTATTGTGGTGCTTTAAAATGTTTCACAAATGAGAAGGCTAAATCTTCAAGATTTTCAATTAATTGAATGTTGAAAATAATAATTTTTTAAATCTTTTATTAATCAAATTTTAAATAGATAAAAAAACAAAAAAGTTTTTTTTTCGAATTTGTAAAATATACATTATATACTCGTATATTATGATATTATTTTCTCTATGTATGTATAGGTAAGTCTTATGTTCGTTATTCTTGGATTTCTATTCGTCCTTCGTATTGAGAAAACGCTTTGGACAGACTCGACGTGACATCAAACACAATATAAATATTTTCAATTCATACGCATCACAAAAATACATGAGACTGGAGATTTCAATGCCGGAATCTCCCGCCAATCGAGCGACAAACCTTTCATTCCACTAAGTCAGCGCGGATTACTCGTTATTTCAATATAATACATACAAAATGTATGTTTTGCTTTTGATACGTAACTTTTAATAAGTTGTCCAGGACTTGCAGTATCCTTCATCAAGTTATACACAAAATTATCATCCTCCATGATAAACCTACATAATACTCCTGTAGAAAATTATAAATAATGTTATGTCGACTTGTTTTCCATGCTAAAAGGAGCTGAAATAGCATTTCAATTATCTTCTTTGCCTTGGCAAAAAAAACATAAAAAATATTTTACATTTGCATTTAGATTTTTTTCCGTTTCGAATAGGGTAACAATATAAGTCCTCAAATAATGAAACGAAATATATTACCTGTCGAAATATATAGGTACACAAATATTATCTCCAAGTCAGTGGAAGATGATAGTAAAATAACCATTTTCAAATATTAAATGTACAATTATTCATACCGTGAACTTCAAAACCTTCACACAGCCTACCTTTGGTCATAGGATATTGAACGCCACTGCTCCGACTAGGTTTATTATTGGAGATCTTTTAATCTCTGAAATGCCCTTTATTATAATTAAAATCTTTGAAATTTACATTGAAAAAAAATTACACTATGGAAAGGGTAATGAAATGAGTTAGTAACCTGTAATGACCTGCCTTAAAGGACAAAATTTTTCCAACTAAAGAGATTTCCTATCATATACTCGTATATATAAATATCTATTTATATATCTACACACTCTCGTGGGTTTGTTCAATGCCCTTATGATCACTGAAATAACTATCTTTTTTGGAATAACTTATTAAAGCTCATAAACCTCATTGCGATATATTTATAATCATTGAAAATAATATTAACATCTCTCAAAACGAAACATTAATCCCTTAACACACAGAAGCTAGGATTTCAACCCAGGACCTTATGGTCTACCCGGAACCTTGCGCTCTAATATATGGGAATTAATTGGAGATATTGACAGTTCTTAGAAATCAAACTATGATACTGACAAAATGACAGGAAGGAATGGGGTAGCTGTAGCTCAGTGGATTATAGTGCAATGTCCTGGATAGATCATCAGGTCCTGGGTTCGAGTCCCAGTTGCTGCCGTTTATTTTGTGTGTTTTTTCGGTTTCATGTTTCATTTTGAGAGATGTTAATATTATTTTCAGTGATTAAAAATAGTGAAATATCTCTTCACTTACCTTTAAAACTATCAGAAAAAAATGACAATAAGAACCATTTTAAAAAGGTAACAAAACAAGTGCTTGCCTGTATTGACCTTCCAAAAAGGATGATTGAATTCAAAGGAAATGTAACAAACGAAAGTGATATCCTGATACAAAGCTCTGTGTGGCAATCAACGTAATAATTCTTAGATTAAAAACCTTGCTCTGTGTTGCCACAATTCTGGGCGACTATTTCAACACTTTAAGTGGAGAGGCGCAGCTACATTTTCACTTTAAAAGCAAAAATTAATTAAGAAAACTTTCCTTCCATTTACTGCTCCGGTGTTAATTTATGTGTTTCAGAACCAAGCCGCACTTAAATTGTAAAACTTCACCTCTAACCGGCGATCTTCCTAGATTGTGTTTCAAGTTAAACTGGTGAAGCTCGAATTAGCATCGAAAGGATGAGAGATGGAACCAGATGACATTGAAAATTCTCTAAAGATGAATAAACATGTTAATTAACTAGTTTGCTTATTATGTTGCTAGGTTTTTGGGGTGCTGAGACGTGTTGCGTTTTTCTCTTTCTTGGTGCAACGTGTCGGACGGCCTTGCTGTGTCCATCATTAAGGCAGATGTGTAGTTTTATATAACGGTTAGTGGCCGAGTGGTTCAACGCATTGTGGGCGTCGCGGGTTTAATCTCCTTTTCTATATGAATACCGCACAAAAGTCCCAAACTGCTCCCAACCGTCTGAAGCCAGTGAGACTATGGCATTCCCAATTGGTGAAGGAGAAGGGGGAGAGGAAGGTGGGAAAAAGTGGAAATACCTGGCTATTCAGATCTGGTCACCAAACACGGCTAAAAGCCATTTCAAGCAACGTTTCGATTTTGAATGGTGGTCTTTCACCAGGGCGATATTGAGAGTATCTTCCACTTTGGACCTTGCGCAAATATACCATATATTATTTTTAAATGAATTAATTGTGAAAAAACACAATTAAATTAAATAAAAATTACTTGCGCACGCCGGGATTTGAACCCGTGACCTTCGGATTCGTAGTCGAGAGACTTACCCCTAGACCATGTAGGCCGTCGTAGGCCCTGCTAGTTAAGTCATCCATCGTTACATAAGTAATGGTTCTTCCCTATAATGATGGTAGTAGGAGAAAATCAATTATTGTTAGATTATACGTAACATGGGAATGTTTTCTTTCTTTAAAAAATGTAAAAAAGAGCATCTTCAACAGCCCGGAGCTAATGGAAATATGAGATACCTATTTGAGGAATATTGTGAGACTGGAAAATTTGGTGGAGGAGAGGGGAAGGTTGGGTTACCCGTCTATTTAGTTCTGGTAACTGAAAACGTTATGACATAGCAACAGCCATTTTTGGCAATGTTTAGATTCTGAAACGTGATCTATCATCAGAGCGATGTGTGAAATAACATATTAAAATTCTTATTTTAAAAATGTCCACCTCTGGTTTCCAACAGATCTCTGCATATAGAGTTAATGAGTTTACCTCTCTGCTACGGATGTTGTCTGAGTATGCATTGTTGAATATTAAATCGTGTATTCATGATACCTCATCATCGTCCATCTTCGCTGACTTCGGTTACACGGGTTGAATGCACCACGGTATCATCGATACACAAATAAACATCCAACTTTCTACTTTCTGCGCATCTGCCCTGTTGGTAAACACTACAGGGCTGCTCGAAACGTCGTCACAAGAACGAGGAGGAATCACAGTACGGCTTAACACCCAAAAGTCGTAAAAAAATCGTATCCGAAAATTAGTGAAATCGTTGGAATACCATGAAAAACAGTAAGTCAACATTTTGCTGATTAACTTTATGATGAAGTAATTAATGTGAGTGAACAGTCTATGAAAACGCACAAAGACCTATGTAAACAGCCTGCTGAGTTATCTTCTGCAATTGTACAATTAGAAAAGAGAACTCCTGCATATATTAATACCTCAGCATCATTGCTAAATAATATCAAAACTAAATAAAAATTATTTTGAAAAAATTAATTTTCACAAAATCGTTGAGACTTTTTTCATAACCAACTTGTTCACTTCAATGATCGGCTTAATGGTTTTCTGCAATAGGTCCACTAAATTTTAGCTTTTGTAAATTTCATAAAATTTTACGGTCCATTTTGTATTTGACTTTTGAAACGTAAGGTTGCGGGTTCGTTTCCCGCAGCAGCGCAAACATAAAATGACATGCATTTTAATTTCATACAGGGATAAAACTATGGGTACTGTGATTTGGATTTCGAGGTTTTTATTAAAATTACATTAAAGCTGTCCTAACGAGATAAAAAAAGTTCACTGTGATCGAAAAAATTAATTCATTTAATGTGTACATAATTTTCACATAAAGCATTAAGTAATAACTTTTTATCTAACTTGCATGTGAATTCAATAGTCTTGGAAATGAGCATTGTTGAATAGTTCCGTTTAATACTAAAATACAAATTTTAAAGAGACTTAGCTAATAGTAAAACATAATCTACTCTCTTTTTTACTGTTAATCAAAATATAGAATATGCCATAAACATTATTTTTAATTTTTAGTGGGTGCGCTGGTTCATAAATTATCGTTATCACAATTTAAATAATTATAATTGACTTGATCAAATATGCAGGTGTAAAATAGGAAGGGTAAGATGGGATCCAAATACTTACCCCTAATCCTTATTTCTCCACAAGCCTCTGCTTTGGTTGTCTATGCACTGAGCACATAACTAAATAATGAGAGTTCAACATTAAAAAAACATAGACGGTATTCATCTGCGGCGGGATCACAATCTAATTGCGATGGTTACATGTGCGAATTAATTCATGGTGAACGCGGCTAAAGTCGATGGACTAGGTATGGATTACAATTGGGTAGGTTTATTAGGATGAATATTATTGTGCAAATCAACTATAAGGCTATCCCAGTTGAACCGTAACCGGTAAACCAATTAGTTTTATGCACACACTTATTACTATTAAAATGATCGTGAAATATATGCTTCAAAAGCAAACACGGAAAAGCCCAAAATGTGAAAAGCTCGCGATAAATAGGTGTTTGAGTTTCGTGAAAATTGAACAAGAAATCAAAACTCTAACGGTACAGGTTATCCTAGTGAGGTGTCTGTACGTACCTATATAAATACTTTACAGCACACATTCCTACTTGACACCACATCAGTGGCATCCATTGATCCATGACCAAAGGTAGGATGCGTGTAATTTTCCAAGTTTGGGTATGAGTTGTGTATTGAATAATTAGAGAATAGCCATTTTATTATCATGCTAATAAGTGCAAATTTGTCATTTGGAAACAATATATCAATGTAGAACTATTGAGACATAAATAAATATTCACACATTTATAGGAAAATAACATTTATCTAAAATTTTACTAAAATTATCTTATTTTCTTTAGTGGATGGTTTTTGTTAATCTAGGCATAGCTTTTCATCCTTTATGGACTGTACGCCACATTTGACATAATCTACATAAAATAATTATGTATTTTCAATATTATAATTATTAACCGTAAAATAAAGAGAAAAATGAAAATGAAATCTAAGTTTTATTAATCCTTTCGTACCGTACGAATATTTGAAAATACGTAGATTTCAGAATGTTTTACTCCCTATCAAGAACGATTAAAAATTACTGGGATTATTGGCTTTACACGCTTTTCTTTTCATAAAATTTAAGCAACGCGATTTTTAAGCAATCTCGACTTCCGCAATTTAAATTTTTTTATTTATTATTTTTTTTTTTATGTAAGCTTTGAATCCATGTTTTCATTATAATTATTTATAAATTGTTTAAATTAATAAAATGTTGTATTTTTAGTATACGTTGTATGATTTGTCATTTTAAGTGAAACACGCCCTAAATTATCTGATGTTTTTCAAATGAAAGTAGCGATTACGTTAATATTTTAAAATAATTATATAACAAGGTACAAATCATCAAATTGTGGATATACTGGAAAAATATTGTTAAATTTGTTTTGAGGAATTAATCATTTAAGTTTTGTACCAACTTTTAATTTCTTTATCAAATTCAAGTATTTTCCAGCACAAAAATATTCACTTTGATGCTCTGAAAATTTTTTTGTGACTTGTTGTTTTTGTCCAATTAAAACAAATTAAATGATTTAACGGTAAATTTATATAAAAAATTACAGAATTTTTTTAATTTTCCACAGCTTTGAGTATTCTGTCAGTTTATAGAGCGTAAAAAGCTTCATAATACTGCATCTCAGGTATGGGGGCCAGAGGACATCGTCTATGTACTAATGGTCGAGGAAATCCAAAAGAAATTCTTACGATTCCTCTATATGAGAGTGTTCGGTTTTTTACTCATGACTGTTTCCAACAGCATTTCTCTCGGGAATGCTAGATATTTGCAGCCCAAGTTCTAGGAGAGATATAGCATTACTGCTAATGGCTCATAAACTATTTAACGGTGTATTATCAATCCTGGCTGAAGATTTTATGTCCCTGATAATTACACGCGAGGCCGCCAACACACGCTGCTGTTTCTTCCCAGGTGCAGAACTAACTTACCAATGGTGATGCCTCTGGGAAGACTTACTAGGTTAATTAACTGCCTGGCAAGAAATGTGGATATTTTCCATATGACCTACAATAATTTTAAGCACGGACTAAGTATTATGTCATAATAATATATTCCTACTTCTAACCCCTTTAAAACTATTTTTGTTTAACCTATATATTATATAATTATGCTAACTACATTTTAGTAATTTTTTATCAGTTTTGCATTGTATTGGTGTTTATAACTGTTTTTTGCAAAATAAATAAAAAAAAATAATTATTACGTGAAAACGTCAAATTTACGACTTGACGTTTTTTGCGACTATCCACGATACATGTTTTATCTCTGCCACTTTTAATTCATATCTGAAAAGGTTAAACGTAGGTTCAGAGCTTCAAGTGATCTGATATCAGAATTATTATATCCTTCTATGACAAACGTGTGCCCTTAATAGTCTGAAGGTAGGTAAATTAGTTTGCATATTGTAAATCAATCGATATGTTAATTGAAAATGGGTCACATAGCAATGTCATACTCGCAATCAAAAATGTCCTTTGATCGATCGGAGTCGATAGTTTAACCATTTCATTATAGGTTGCAGTTCGTGAGTCTGTAATTAAACAACTTCATCATTGACAGTGACACATAAACGAGCTAATTAAGAATTACACAGTAGGTACATACTGGGTGACTGGTATCAGGCGTGATCTAACACAGGAAAAGTGTTAAGTAAAAAAAAACGTGTGAAAAAAGCTTAATTTTTTAACTGATATGGAGTTGATGGAATGTACGGATGGCCTATTCGTATTGCTGCAGAATAGCAATGTCGGGGCGGAGTCTTCAGTAGAATCTGGTCGGCCGAATTGGGAGTGTCTTCCCAGTTATAAAATCGTTGTTTGCCGGAATTATTATTTGTTTATATCAATCTATTTTTGTGTAGTGAAGTCCTGCTATACTGAGATATTTTCATTTAAAAGCACTTAGAAGTATTGGGTCCCTACCCCCTCGATAATCTATTAAGAGGAACGGCTACGTTGCCTGTTTCATACATAACTTAATTTTGGATTTGGGGGGCAAAATACCCATCCAAACTGAATGATATATTTGTTTAATTAAAGGTTTAGTAAATATCTAATATGGATGAGAATTATTTTATTTATTTTTGTTTTAAATAATGAAAAAAAAATCATTTTTTATAATTTTACAGGCAACTTAGAAAATTATTTGCGGGTTTATTGCATTTTTTTTTAATTATCGTATTGCTATGTAAATATGATTACGTAAATAAAAACATGAAAACAAAACGTTTTTAAAAAAAGTTTTTTTTGGGTCGATGTTTTAAATTGTGTACGGAAAATTTGTGTACCAATGTAAAATGGTCATTTTTAATTTAATTTAAAGTCCACCATAATGCTTATTTTAATATTTTTTTGTATTATATTTCATTATATTTTTAAAGCAGACGGGGTAAAACTTTTTTTATATCACCGTTAGCCCCCAAATAATTGTTAAAGGTGCCTCTAAAATAGCGAAAAATCAATTCCTTTAATGGCCTATATTTCATAATTAAAAAAAATATGTATTACTTCTAATCCGTCCTAGATATTTACTATATTTTTTATGAAAAAAAAGATCATTTGGTTTATGTGAGTATTTTGGCCTCAATTCTAAAATTAAGTTTTGTATGAAACAGGCCGCGCAGCCGTTCATCTGAATATTTAACATCAAGTACCAGTCACCCTGTATACAATTTATGAAAAGCATATTGTGATAAATACATTTATGAAACGCCATTATCATCTAATATGTATCAAGGCAAAATGCGCACTTTTTATTTCCGTAAATACATATTTATCATTGGCTTTCTCAATCCACATATATATTATATGAAATAATTGCAATTTTAAGCACAGGATTTAATTGTGGCGCTTGTCGACTATTAATCAAGAATTTACGGATTACCTATCCTAACAATTGGCACCGGACGAGTGAGTGAGCGGTAAGGCAAGCAACCACTAATACGACGCCTCAGCAACGCTCCAATTGTGCCCATATAAGAACGAATGTTGTAATTCCCAAATCATTATTAAAATTTCAAACCTATAAATCAATTGTTACACTGAGTTAGATAATTTATCAAAGTCTCCTAAAGTTGAAATATAATTTTACATCCTTTGCGTAATTCATTTACGAAGATCGGTCTAGCACACATATTTTTATACAGTAATAAATTTGGATTGATAAAATTGAACCATTAACATTTAAAATATAATAAATTATATCATAATTTATATTTATTGCAGTCTTGCAAGACGTCATACAATACAAAATAAAATAAAAACATTATTTTTTATTAAATAACAAGCTGATGTGTACCCGGCCTTGCTTTTTTTTTGCAATACAGTGGTGAATTCTTGCTTGTTGTTTGGGTGCCATATTTGATTTGACAGCGAAAGTAATGCGTTGTGACGACTATTACTATCTCTAAACAAAGAAATATTAATGCGAAAATTTTATTTCATTCCAAATATTTATTTTTCCAAAATATATCTACAAAATAAAGTTTTTACGTAGGTACCTATTTGTGTGTTCCATTTTGAAAATATTCTACCAAAACAAACTTTCTTATTTTGAATATGTAATCTGTGGCTAACCAGAGGGGTATATCTATCGGTTAAACTCAATACAACATGGCGGATTTTTTGTTTTTTATACTGATTTTAAAACGACATAGCAACAGTTTTACATATTGGATATTCTTCAATCTACTCTTCAAACCTTTCCGTCACTAATAAAAACAAACTGTGTTATTTTCAGCGAAATTGATTGAGAAAATCGAGGACAGACAGAAAAAAAATTCATTTATATCTATAGAGAAGAGATTTGAATTCCATTCTCCGTTTTTCGTGTAACCGATTCTCTTCAAAGGTGACATTGGAGAATTTAAATAATTTACAGGTAGATTACGACATCATTCAATGGAGTTGGAATTTAAATTGTTTTGAAATTGCTTGGATTACATGTAGATAATCGTTGTTAATATCCCATAAGTGATCTACTGAACTGCGCGGTTAATCGAGGTATATAACAGGTAGATAATATAGATACTAAACGATGTGTTAGACTATCTATTTCATGCAAGTAATTATTTGTGTACCTACCCAATTATTTTCAAATACGAAATTTATCTTTGAAGTACTTAATTGAATATGCAATTGATTACTGTTGAAGAGTATCAGAAATAATGAATCTAATATCGTTAAAAGTGTAATAAAAACTGTAAAGTAGTTAATTATTTTGGCAAATAATGTGTAGGCAGGATCTTACGTATTAATAACGATTGGCTTGTAATAGATATTGCAATTAAAAATAGAAAACTTTC
The DNA here is from genome assembly GCA_022606495.2 of Halesus radiatus. NCBI lineage: Eukaryota > Metazoa > Arthropoda > Insecta > Trichoptera > Limnephilidae > Halesus > Halesus radiatus. The sequence goes on along the minus strand of JAHDVE020003135.1, from coordinate 4,566 downwards.
GTTTTCATCAAATGAATCTCACATTAGAGGCACTGCCTACATGCTTTTTCTAATCAATTGTATTCCATTTTCGGTGGGTTTTGTTCTTGCCCGCGCGTTAATGATTTATGTGGAGAAGTCCTCCGATTGAAACTGAAATCATTATTTATTCGGTCCTGCCGCTGACAGCGCTATTGTAACATTTTTTTGACTGCCCTCCACATCAATGATAAAATTCACGAAAATGTGTTGCGAAATTTATCAATCAAATTAATAATTAAGTTATAAATCGCGATAAATTGATAATGCAACTTTGCTACCCAAACAATTTTTTTTTCTAAAATCCTTTTATATCCAATTAAGTACGTTAAAGAATTCATTATAACACTACGTTACATTTATAACTTACGCTTTCAATAAGAAACAAAGTCTGTGTGTTTTTGAAGTGCCAGAATCCTAGTAGGCAGTGAGGTAATGGCGAACTACGGGTAACTCCGAACGATCGAGTTTTAGCAGGTTCCAATATCTCCACACTCATACCAACCGAGAAATTCAAAAGCCGCATCGCTCGTCAGCATTGTAAAGTTACGCACGTCCTAGAAGGTAAGAATTCATCAACATATTTGCAACGTTGTTAATTATAATAGTATAGTGCAGGGGTCGGCAACCTTTTTAGTCGGAAGAGTCCAAAATTACAATTTACAAAATTTCAAAGTTTTTAAAGAGCCACATTTTTTTTCTTGATAACAATAAATAGCATAGCGTATGGAACTAAAGAGCCGCAGCTTTACATCCAAAGAGCCGCATGTAGCTCGCGAGTCGCAGGTTGCCGACCCCTGGTATAGTGCTTTTAGAATTTACCAACATAAACAAAATCAAGAAAACTTTTTGCAAAAAACGTTGATGTTCGCCATTACCCCGTGTGCTTCGAGTAATTCCGAAAGGCAAGCATATAGTTTTTCATATAATTTTGTATGTGTATAAATTATTTATTAAAATATGTTCCTTTATCTCAAAGAGACGATACAAACATTGATTTACAATAAAAATGTTTTATCTATACGTACTGTACAACAGTTTTTGTCATTTTTCCCCTGGGTGTTCGCAATTACATAACTTTCCCCTAGTAAAAACGTAGCATTAAGTCATTATTTTCACTTAGATTTTGCAATACAATTGAATACAATATATTCTGTGCCGGTTGAATTGCACTAAAAACACCTGTCCGAGTATTATGGTGTATGTGAATAATGTACAATTGATAAAAAAGAATTATGAGAACTACAGACTATAAAAGAAATCACATTCTAAAATACATATCTGTCTACAAACTCATTCAAACATTATATAATGAGCCACTTGCATGACTTTATGAGTGGCTTAGAAAAAATCGTGCGATTTTTCTACTGAGTTTACAGAAATACAAAAAAAAACTCATTAAAAAAATAAATGCATTCTTAAACACATACCGATTTTAAGACGTCACTGTGCGGAAATCCCCTTTGTTACAACAAAATAAATAATTTTTTTAAGATTAACATATTAATATATTAAAGAGAACATATAATGATTTTAGATAACGAATTGTAAACTAATCCTAATTATTTATTTCAAAGGAAGGTAAAATATTTTTTTTTATTAAAATAATTTCTGTCTTTGAAAATAAGATAGTAGATTAAAAAATGTTTTTAGAAAACCTTCATGATCCAACAAAAAATTATCATGCAAGTGGCTCATTGACAATGCGACACAAATGTGTGAAATATCTCACAAAGCATTTGCATGACATATTTTAATGCCGACTTTTAATCAATTATTTAGCAATTCTTGTCGCATACGATAAACTCACCTTTGCGAATTATTTTGCAAGTATGCGATACGCTAACCTATGTGAACTATTTAAATTGCTCCGCCACAAAGCAACGCTTACAGAAAATGACATGTTCTTAGGAGTTACACCTATTTTTCAATTATAAAGCGTGACAGAATGTTTGCCGCGAGGGAATTTATCGATGTGTTAAAGGAATATGTTACAAATACATTTCAGATTGCTTTATCAAAATACCGAGCCAATACTTGGAATTACTGGAAATACTCGTGTAAATGTTAAAGGTTTTCTGTGGCAACGTGGTTAAGTTAATGTTTTTATTTAGTAGATAGAATTTATATTTGGATAACGCATAGGTTCGTAACGTTTTATTGTATAAAAATAAACGCAAAAAAAATAATACTATGAACAGCTTTTCACAATAAAAACTAAGTTCATGTTAGTATTGCGGCATATGATTCAATTTTCAACTGTTCGAAATCGTATTTATATTGCATGAAATATCCTATAGGTTCTTTACCTTAATATGTGTGTACCGGGAATTTGATCGCGCTGTGCTTCTCCTATTGGTTGTTTTTTTTACGATGGAGTTATGGCGCGCTGCTTATAGGAATTTGTACTGGCAAATACCATGATGTAGTGGCCCGCTATTCAAACTGCAGTAAAATTGTATTCAAAGTGAGTCTTGTTCACACTAGTTTTTCTTTGGGAGTTCACTGCACAACCGCTCATTAAAGAAAACCGCCACCGGTTTGAACGCAAATCAGTTATTTGCAATTTAACGTGATGCATTTTTTACTTTTTTTAACCAGCGATTCGGATATACCCGTATTATCCATCATCGGAAGAGAAACAATGATTCATATAACAATACGTTTGTTCGTTTATTAATCTCTTCGATTGGTGCCTAGTATCCATCCAGTTTTCTTAAAATTTGATAGATTAACGATATAAACAATTCTGCGGAAAAATGTGAAAGCAGCTTCGGGAGACCTTCATCCATCAGTGGCTGATGATGATAACGCAGCATTTATTATTTGCGTCGTGCTCTATTTCAAACATTCAAATACAAAATACGGATTATGCTGTCTCCATCATGCCGCAACTCTTCTATTAAATATCATAAAACCATATTTTACCATTCCGTACATATTTCTTATTGAGAAATTTACCTAGATTACAAATTTTTAGATACCCTTACTTCATATCGATTTACGCACCTGAATACATACAAATTGATGCAATCATTGTCTTGTAACAAATTGAAAATGTAGGTTATATTTTATTATTTCAAACTACGAGTTACGAATTGATATCCTTCGACTTTAAAGGAATGGTGAGAGCTGAACGCGAAAATACGGTGCAACTCTCGATAATGATTTACGGCCTACTTTTAAGTTTTTGCAAAATAAAATTATAAATGAACGAAATGACGATGAATTTTGGGTCTAATATGTCTTACCTACAACTTTTGATGGTGTTCTCAAAGAAACCCATTTAATTTAATAATGTTCCCACTAATCCTGGTATGCACGGTCTCGTTCCCGCAGTAAAGCTACGGTTTCATAAGAAAGCGGTGCTGTTATCTAGCGGTTGTTATATGTCGTTATGCGGTGGGTGTAACAAGACGGCCGTCTTAAGAGGAACGGCTGCGCGACCTGTTTCATACAAAACCTAATTTTGGATTTGAGGCCAAAATACTCACCTAAAGCTAACGATATTTTTTTTTCATCAAAAAGTATAGTAAATATCTAATACGGATTAGAAGTAATTTATTTATTTTTGTTTTATATTATGAAATATAGGTCATTAAAAGAATTGATTTTTCGCGATTTTAGAGGCACTTTTAACAATTATTTGGGGGCTAACGGTTATATAAAAAAATTACCTCGTCTGCATTAAAAATATAATGAAATATAAAATAAATTAAAAATTAAAAAACATATTAAAATAAGCATTACGGTGGACTTTAAATTAAATTAAAACGACCAATTTACATTGGAACACAAATTTGCCGCACATAATTTAAAATATCGAAAAAAATACTTTTTTTTTTAAACGTTTTGTTTTCATATTTTTATTTACGTAATCATATTTACATGGCAATACCATAATTTTTTTTTAAAATGCAATAAACCCGCAAATAATTTTCTAAGTTGCCTCTAAAATTATAAAAAAATGTTTTTTTTTTCATTATTTGAAACAAAAATAAATAAAATACTAGATATTTACTAAACTTTTAATTAAAAAAAAAGATATATATCATTCGGTTTGGATAGGTATTTTGGCATCTAATCCAAAATTAAGTTATGTACTAAACAAGCAGCGCAGCCGTTCCTCTTAACGGTGACCAGATATGTCACTATAGAAGGACACAGTGACGTACTGCAGTGGAGAAAGGACGATCTAGACATCGTTATATTGTATATGTATTTATTAGCTATGGAAATAGGTTATAGCTATGGTTTCCAATTCGTACGATTAACATAATATGTACTAAAAGAAATATTGTAAAATAAGTATAATCCCGATATTACTCCACAGATTTTGTTTAATTGGGCTTTTCTATAATCTTGGCTCTTCACATTATATGAAGCTTTATGATTTCTTACAAAATCAATAATTTCGCCATTTTCACAGGTCTAAATCACGTCTGCACTAATTATTTTTTTTAAATGTTCACCGCTACACGAGAAAAAACTTTCCACAACTGTTTGTCACCGCTACGACGGCCGTAATCAAATAGCGGCACCGCGATT
>JAHDVE020003134.1:0-41811 GCA_022606495.2 Halesus radiatus | reverse complement strand
ATTAGCCAGAATTGGCACACTATATCCGTTGAATTACGTTGTTTTCTCAGTAATTTTGTTTTCACTGTCTTAGAAATGGCGATAAAACTAGTCCAATTTCGTCAGTGAAAATGTGTATATTATTGATCACAACAGAAAGCTGGACGACTTTTGTGAAGTACTTCAGGAACTAACAATATTCTGGAAAGTTACAAGTAGAAAAGTTCCTCGTGGGAAAATTGGCACTTCCGTCTGTGGCCAGGAAATTCTGGCTACAGATCTGATCCACAAACATGGCTTTAGTCGGCATAGTCATGTCAAGCAAAATAAACAATCTTTTAATAAATGATAACGCTTTGTCAACGGCTTTGGACCTGCGCTAGACAACGGTTAATTCGAACTAAACTAACCATAAACTCTACTTGAGCATTGTATTGATCTATAGATCACAAATACTGCGATGGGTTAGACACATAGAAATAATACCAGTTGACAAGACACCAATCCCATCCTGGGTTGTAACTCCGTTGTGATGATAGTCAATTCACGCAAACCTTCGTTTACACATAGTGGTATTTAATTCACCAATTTCTTTTTTTTAGAGTAACTCCACACAGGAGACCCCGAGGGAAATAATTTCCCTCAAGGCCTATATCATCTTTGGGGATGCTGTGCGGAGGGTCTTTTAGAGGATAGGAAGGAGTGAACTTGAGTCTTGAAGAGACCCATGTTATAGGATGGAGGAAACACAGAGGCCGGCAGATAATTCGACAGCCGAGCTGTTGAACACAAGGACGAACCGTAGAAGCGACCCGTTCTCATGTGACAAATGTCAACCGTGTGCAAATGTTGGGCGCGCTTTGGCGTGTTTCAATTACTTGAATTACCAACTAAAACACAATTTTGACTGTATTTTAATAATATGTTTCCATGTTCCAGAAATGGCATTTTGCCACCGCAAGGCCCGGCCCTACCTCCGCCTCTGTGCGACCGTGATCCTAGCGGTCACCATAGCCTGCTCCTCCGCGGCTAGGAATGGCACCAAGAACCCCGCTGTCAACGGTTCCTGGTTGTAAGTATCTACAAGTACTTATTGTATCGTATATTCAGAGATGGACACACATCGCTTCTAGCGTTCGAGGCAGTTCCCAAACAACAAAATAAAATGCGTTCTAGGCGTCATCAATTCCGCCGCTGTCTCTCCACTTCCGTCCGGAATCTATCAAATAGTGTCGTCATATCAATGTTTATTGACTAATATTATATGATGAATATTTACCGAATCAGCACTATTTGCTGTGTGCACAAATTGAAGGCATGTTGTATATTTTCAGGATTTTTATGACTATAAATTACTTTGCCCCGGTGATGCAGGATAAAAAGGAAACATACATTTTTGAACAGTGATTATTTGAAACAAGCATATATTTCTGCCAATAATTCATAAAAAACGATATTATACTAAATTTACTGCTCTTTTTGTCTGCATCATTGATATGGTTTAAAATGGTTAAAAAGTAATATTATAAAATTAATTGAAAAATTGTCGATGAAGGTTTTTTAAAACAGCGATTATTTGAAACAAGCATATATTTCTGCCAATAATTCATAAAAAACGATATTATACTAAATTTACTGCTCTTTTTGTCTGCATGATTGATATGGTTTAAAATGGTTGAAAAGTAATATTATAAAATTAATTGAAAAATTGTCGATGAAGGTTTTTTAAAACGTTAAAAGTATTGAATCAAATCTGTATTCTCAAATTACAAACGTTGTTAATCATACTCGATTAATCAATGTGTTAAGTTTCATGGAAGTGTTAACAAGACTATCAAAAACAATACAATTTATTAAAATAAACGTTTAATATCAAAGGCATTTCAGTGGAAATGAATAAATCACAGTATCAAATACATAAATGAATGCTAGCAAGAAGATATCAATGACATATTTTACAAATACATTATGACTCTTCTTAGAAACTAGTTTGTACGAGTTTCAAATTCTGAAGTGGTCAAAATAAATCACAAGACTTTGGCTTCGATGAACAGCTTTTGGATGATCAATCAAAAGTTTATTAGATACATTTCGCACTAACAACGTGTTCACGTAATTAATCCTGACAAGATACGTAATGCAAAAGAAGATGCGATCTTAGAAATACTATTATTAAGATGGACTTATTAAGGTGATCATCATTAGTTAAGACAGTTATATTTATCCAAAGATCACACCTAGAAATTCGACTATCTTTTCGAACAACTTTAAACACTAATTAATCAAAAAAGGTGCAGAGATAGGCCACACATCGCGTAAATTGTTTTTTTTTTTGGTATGGGTATAAGAAAGCGGGCCACTTTGTGCGTCCGGATTGGTAATACACGAAGAATATATGAGATTTTTAAAGTGCGTACGAAAACCTTGATTGCTTATGAACATCATCATTGCACTGTCAAATGAGTTTCATTTCCATCGTCATTAAACGTAAGTCAAATATTGTTTCACAGTTTCAGCTAAAACAACTGATTTAAGTTTGACGAATTGATCAGCTTCTGTGGATGATCACCAATCACAACATCCGAAGGTACGATTCCCGGATTATAGTCCGGAGAAAGCAGGTCGTGGAGGATGCCGTAGATGGCGATGTCGTAGGAGAAAGCGGTGGCTTTAGCTGCAACTATCCTCAAGCCCAAGTGTTCCAGACGTATTCCACCGGCTGTGAGATATCCTTCGCCCTCTGGGCTGTCTTGGTGAACCTTCATCCGGAAGGCGGTGATCAGGAACTGCTTTTCATTGTTCGTCACCTGCTATAGAAAAGAAATACTCATGAATGACAACCTGTGCAATCACCCTGTCGGCTGTAGCCCGTAACAACTAAGCGGAACAGTAAGCACATGAGTTTCGAAGCCACGAAGTGAGGAGCCATTCTCTACTAAGTCGTGCATCGATCTCCCCTTGAATAATTGTTGGGTAAATGTTTTTGTCGATCTTCATAATGTATCCAAGATTAAACGAGATTTCTCATTTATATGTCTAGTTAAATTACACAAATATTGGCCATTCCACAAAGAACGAATATAGAGAAAAAAAATTACCTTGGTATAAAACTCATTACCTTGGGATAAAAGATGGTGAGAGAAATATCTTGAATCGGAAACTCAAAGAATCTGCTGTCGAAAACCAAAAGTTCGTCACCTAAAAAAAATAAACATTGTCACGTGGAAGACCAGTAATGAAAAAACACGATTAAAAGTTTTATTATATGAATTAAAATTACTTTGTGTTCACCACTTTATTAATAAATAAATATCAACATGTTTCGAAAGCGATGCTTTCCCCATATGGAATATGTAGAATACTAAAAAAAAATAATGTTAAGTATAGACAAATAATAAACAAAGAACACAATAATGTAAGAATAGACAAATTAAAATCATAAACAAAAATTGATTAAAGTAGGTAATAAATAAATAAAAAAAATGTTAATAAAACAATATTATAAAACATTGGAAAACAAATTTACTATATTAGAAATTTAAAAAAAAATTATTTCTAATATTAATATTAATATGAATATAAATTCAAGAATAGCTATTTAAAAATATATATATATAATTATATAAATTGAAAATACACTTTGTATATACCACTTTACTTAAAATATATAAATATTTCTACATGTTTCGATAGCAATGGTATCATCTTCAGGAATAAATGAATACTAAAAAATAATTTCAAGCATAGAAAAATGATAAAAATTTTAAAAACAATAATTTAAGAATGTACAAAATATGAGCATAAACAAAAATGAATTAAAGTAGGTAAGTAACAGATTAAAAATGTTAATGACAAAATAATTATAAAACATTGAATAATACATTTAAATTAGAAATATAAATAAAAATTATCATTATTAATATTAATATGAAAATAAATTTAAGAGATAGCTATTTTTAAAAAATATTTGATTATTTATTAAATTTAATTCGCTATTAACACTTTTTCTTATTTCTAAAATTTCAAATTTATCTAATTGTAAACCAGTTGTATTTGTATGTAAAACTTTTAAACCTTTATTTATATCAAACGAATGATTGGTTTCTAAAATATGATTTGCAAATTCAGAATAGTTGTTATTATTTAAACATCTTAGGTGTTCCTTAACCCTAATACTGAAATTTCTACAAGTCTTTCCGATGTAAAAATAGTTGCAATCATTACAAGTCAATTTATATACTCCCGATTTATTCAATATATTATCTTTATCTTTGTTATTTAAAATGTATTTTTTAAATTTATTATTGGTATAAAAAGCTGGTTGGATAGTATTTGGCAAGTTTTTAATTATTAAATTTGCGGTATTGTTATTTAAAAATAATATTTTTCTCCATTGTTTATTAACATCAGTTATTTGTGGATATACATAATATTTAATAAATTTTTTCTTAAGCTTTTTGTTTAACATATTGTTTATTAATTTAGTACTATAACCATTATTTATTGCAATCTGTTTAATTATATTTAATTCTTTGTTAAAATTATTATTTGATAATGGTATATTAACTAATCTACTAAGCATAGAATGAAAAGCTGATAATTTTTGAGAAAATGGATGATTAGAAGTATTATGTATAACAATATCTGTATAAGTATCTTTACGATATATATTAAATTCAAATTTATTATTAACAATAGAAATATTTAAGTCTAAGAAGTTTATGTTAAAATTTTGTCCTATTTCTATGGTGAATTAAATTTTTTTTATTTTTATTTTTTTATTTATTTTTTATTTATTTTTTATTTTTTATTTTTATTTTTATTTTTTTTTATTATTTAGAAAAGATTTTATTTAGAAAAAAAAAACATTATTAAAAACATTATTATTTAAACATCTTAGGTGTATAACAACTATTGTATAACAACTATTCTGAATTTGCAAATCATATTTTAGAAACCAATCATTCGTTTGACATAAATAAAGGTTTAAAAGTTTTACATACAAAAACAACTGGTTTACAATTAGATAAATTTGAAATTTTAGAAAAAAGAAAAAGTGTTAATAGCGAATTAAATTTAATAAATAATCAAATATTTTTTAAAAATAGCTATCTCTTAAATTTATTTTCATATTAATATTAATAATGATAATTTTTATTTATATTTCTAATTTAAATGTATTGTTCAATGTTTTATAATTATTTTGTCATTAACATTTTTAATCTGTTACTTACCTACTTTAATTCATTTTTGTTTATGCTCATATTTTGTATATTCTTAAATTATTGTTTTAAAATTTTTATCATTTTTCTATACTTGAAATTATTTTTTAGTATTCATTTATTCCTGAAGATGATAGCATTGCTATCGAAACATATAGAAATATTTATATATTTTAAGTAAAGTGGTATATACAAAGTGTATTTTCAATTTATATAATTAATAATGATGCCACAAAGTTACCAAGTATTTGAAGAAATTATATATATTTAAATTTATTTATTACATTTTATTCACTATTAACACATTTTCTGATTTTTAAAATTTGTCTAATTGTAAACCGGTTGTATTTGTATGTAAAATTTAAAAACATTTATTTACGAGTATATAAAAGTAATGACTGGTTTCTGAAATATGATTTTCAATTTATAATAATTTTTTTTATTGAAACACCTTATAAAAAACACCTTAAGAGTTTGTTTTCCATTCAAATTTCCATAAACATAGTCAATCATCCCCATTGTGAGAATTTTTCATAAAAACGGAGCTATATAAGTCATTCAAGTATTATTACTTACTATTGCCATATTTCCGCTTTTATTAGATAGCATTTATTACATATCATATCTCTTTACTATTTCTCTATCCGTCCATCCGCTATACAATACGTGTGTTATCATTGGTTAAATTATTAGCTCATATAAGTTTATACGAACAAAGGCATAATATTCCATACTTTTATCAGAGTCTCTAAATTCTTTCACTAAGATCAATTCTGTTATACAAAATTATATTTCAACACATTAATAACACTATATATTATACAAATAGACTAGAGCACACTCGTTTCAATTTTAATGAAGGATTAATGTAATTGCAGTCGGGACATTAAAAAGGCTTTTCTCCGCTATGAGTCAGAATGTGGAATGGTTCCTAAGCATACAAACAAATATGAACAAAGAACTTTAGATCACATGATTCGTAGCTGCTTAAATATGTTACCGCTGAAATAAAAAAATAAAAATATTTATTAAAACTAAACAGTTAATAAATATATTGAAAACTTGGCTAGCGGAAAGAAGCTATGTGTATTAGATAATAAGGAAATATTATTTTATGTGCGATTTATTATTGTCGTTTACTTTTTTTTTAAATATATTTCTGAAAGATTTTTGAGTAGGATTCTTGAGAAATATTTATGCTTTAAGTTTGTTACATTTTTTTGCATTGTATTTTGTAACCTTAACTGTAAATTTTGAGTTTTGAATAACAGGCTCCCGTTATACAAACTACAAAAAAGTAGTTTATCGGGACTTTTTGCATTGTATTTTGTAACCTTAACTGTAAATTTTGAGTTTTGAATAACAGGCTCCCGTTATACAAACTACAAAAAAGTTGTTTATCGGGACTTTTTGCATTGTATTTTTTTGGTTGTAAAATGTAAATAAAATGTCAAAACATTTAAGAGTCCCTTGCATACTTTATTTGTTACGCTTATCACACACACCACAAGGATCTTATTTGTATGGCACTCCATCTACTTTCGTCCGTCCTCTGCCAGCACCTTGCCTCCCTGTCATACACCAGGGGTAGCATAACCATTCTATGGTGAACTGTGATCCTCGCTTCCTTCGACAACTGTTTAATAGTGACGACTAAAATTAGAATGAATTTCTAACCATTTCTCCAAATTTCAAATTGCATTAATATTTACCCGGCATCCTAAATCCCTTGCTGTATTCAAAAGCATAGGTATTATTTTTGGCCAATTCCTTCCCCGTACTAGGGTCCAGCGAAAGTTGGGTTATTGGAACACTGTTCGCATCAGAGGAGTCAATAGGGACGCTGATCACATTCCTCTCCACCCCCGACACTGGGATATAATCGGAGACTGAAACTGCCAACAGCGCCAATATAAACCAGTCACGGGACACAAAACATTTCACTGCTCTCGCGCCGATCATGTTAGCCACAAAACCACTGAATCATTGGAGAATTATTAGGTCTATTTTTTCAAGTCGTAAAATGCACCTTTTTAAAATATCACTGTTTTATAATCCTGAAATAAAATACATTATTTGTCTGTGAAAAACTGTCCACTGTTTGTCATTATCAGACTTAATAGCACAGCACTTCGGCTGGACGGTCTGTTTCATACAAAACTTAGTTTTAGATTTGAGGCCAAAATACTAACACTAATATCAAAATGACTAATCTTTTTTTTTTCAAAAGATATGAAAACTTATAGTACGAATTAGAGATTTTTTATTTATTTTTTTAATTTAAATTATGCAATATATTCCATTTAAGAAATTTTGAAGCATCTTTGGAAATTATTCACTGCATGCTAATTTTTATTAAAAGATCGTTCAGTTTGAGTTGGTATTTTGACCTCAAACACAAAATTATTTTTTGTATGAAACAGGCCGCTTAGCCGTTCCTCTTAACAGTTGCCACTGCAATTTTTCTACGATTTGTCAATGGCAGAGCCAAACGAAAACAGCAAAAACATCCAGGGTGAAAGATGAAATGTTTTGTTAATTTATTGTTATGTTAGCTGTATTAGCTATTAATTGGTAAATTTGTTTCCATCGTCGAATGATTTCAAAAGAAACCTTCCTTCGACAGGACCAAAATGTACGAACAAACACTGAAAAAAGTTATTTTCAAGTATGGTATAATCAATAATCCATGATATCATTATTTACAAACATTGCAGAATGTTTCCGGGTCTTTCTTTTATATTACCTATCGACTTCACTTGCAGATATTTTAACAAAAAGACAGTGCTTTTCTTTTAATTTTGTCATAGAAGTTGACAATAAATTAGGAATAGTGAGAAACATCACATCTTGCTCTAAAATCTATCCCATTGTATTTTCCAAAATAGATTTAATGGCTCATGAAACACGATGTTCGAACTTGTATTTTGATGGGATGAGAAAATAAAACGAGCTGATGACAAATAAACAAATCCTCCACATATAAAAACATCCGAATACAATATTTACACAATCCCACGAATTCTTTCGACACAATGGGATATAAACACACTTCCACTATCACTACCGAACGGGGAAACAATACACTTGTTGATCCGAATCTCAAATGACTTTAATTAGAGTGAACTATTCAATACGCAGTGGTGAAAAGTAAGCACATGCTTAGGTTATAAATTACAACACGGAATACGTGAACTCGTACCAAACAACTTGTATGACAATTCAAATCGGCCAGAGCAACGCATTATTATTAGCAAATCCATTTATCAACTGAATGTGATAGTAATCGACGTGATAAGATAAGGCCGTGTCTGAATTCTGAATGCCAGATTATTAAATTATCGCCGACTGAGAAAACGGATTAAATTGGTCAGAGCAATTTTAGAAATTTTGTCTTTGGGGTATCTGAATTACATCCTGTTATTAATTTTTAATGTTGAGTCTTGGAGGGATTGTTTTTCGCCCAAGTCGTAAGTAATAAATACATGAGATATTTAGCAGTTCCGGTTAAAATTTTATATTGATTTATTTTTAAAAACACACCCAGCAAGGAACCACAAATGTAACATTTGGACAAATAAACTTCTTTTTAACTCTGCACCACACTTCATAAAGTCACACCGGCGATCTTTCGAGTCCTTATAACTTCAGATACCTAATCATCTTATACTATCACCAGTCTATTAACTTTCTTCTTTATATATATATATATATATATATATGTATATGTATACATATATGTATACACTATTTTTTGTTGTTCTTTTATTAATATAAAATCACACACGTACATTTGAACTAGATCGACCCCTACCCCCTACCCCCCCCCTTTCCAGACCCCATAACAAATTACCTTTTATAGCTTACCCGACAAAGCAAGACAGATTACAAGTTTAAGTCAATTTAACTCTACTTTATCTACGTACAAGCGAATTTCTGTATTTCCAATAATCTCTTTTGATCCCTATTGTTACCAATATTCTATTTAAAATTTTTAAAATTTCTGATTATTATTTAACAAAAGTTATTGAATAAGTTAAGGATAAGAAATAAATAAAAATGTATACGTGAATTAAACATTACTTTGCAACCACCACTGTATTAATATCTACATATCAACATGTTTCGAAAGCGATGCTTTCCTCGTCAGGAATATACAGTACACAAAAAAATAATAATGTCAAGTATCGACAAATGATAAATATACAACACAATAATGTAAGATAGACGGATTATAAACATAAACTAAAATTTATTAAAGTACGAGTAGGTAAGTAATTAATCAAAAATGTTATTAAAAAATATTATGAATCAATGAATAAAAAATTTATATTAGAAATTAAAAATAAATATTTTTTTATTAATATTAATATGAAAATAAAATCAAAAGGCAGCTATTTAAAAATATGTATGATTTTTAATTAAATTTAATTCACTATTAACGCCTTTCTGATTTCTAAAATTTCATGTCTAATTGTAAACTGGTTGTATTTGGATGTAAAATTTTAAAACCTTTATTATATCAAAATAATGGTCGGTTTCTAAAATATAATTGGTAAATTCAGAATATTTTTTATTACTTAAACACCTTAGGTGTTCCTTAACTCTAATACTGAAATTTAAATTTAAAAAAAAATATATATATGAGACAGTGTTAGAAAAGTGAGAGAAGCTCCACTATGGGTATCAGTGTTAGGAAAGTGGGCGACAGTGTTAGGAAAGTGAGGAAAAAGAGGGAAAGATGATGATGAAAAGCCCCATGAGGGAGGCTGGTGTTAGGGGTGCTGAAAGGCGGGAAATGGGGAAAAGAGATTTGGTGTAAAGAAAAACAGTGCAACTCACCCTGAGATCATATTCAGGACTGGTCCCTGCTCCAACATGGCTAAGCTCAGCTTGGTACAACATAAAGATTCCTTTTCTCAAGGTCAAATGGGTCGGCCGCAGCCTTAGAATGGAGTGGGTATCTACTCTACATTAATTGACGAGATGGCGTGCTTTCAACTCAGAATTTATTGTAACAAAACATGGTCATATAAGTTACATGCGGGTTTCGCCAAGAAGGTGGCATCTACACTGTTCGAGATAATTCTCTCTCTCTGAAGGAGCTCTTAGGATTGGTTGATTATGGCGATCTCCGGCGAGATGTACTGTTATTGGTTGTGGCGTATCGTTTTGCAAACGAGAGGCTAGAAGTAATTCAGTATCAAGAAGTATTACTAGGATCTTCTATTCGTTACGTAAAAAAATGAAAACCAGCCTCTCTCAACACAGGATAACCCTAGTGAGACAGTAAAAAAAATCATTTTTATTTATTAAATAAATAACTATTCGAAGTGAAAATCGTAGAAAATTTTCAAAACACTTCCGATCTTGTTCTATATTTGAAAACATCAAGCTTTTACATAGTCCTTAGGTCTTTTAATATGTTAAAAAAATATATATATATATTTGTAAACCAGACTCTTTCAATACAGGATAACCCTAGTGAGACAGTAAAAAACAAATTATATATACATGTACTAATAAATAATAACTAATCGAAGTGAAAATCGTAGATAATTTTCAAAACACTTCCGATGTTGTTGTATATTTGAAAACATCAAGCTTTTACGTAGTCCTTTGGCCTTTCAATATGTAAAAAAATATATAATTGCATTTTAGGTTATGACATTATTTTTGTTGTAGTTTTATAACGACACTTAAATCATCACATTTATTTATTATCTAGAAATTTATTAGGGTAATTAGATAATGATAATAATAATCAAACTTTGTTATCTTATTTGCACGCGAAAAAGCCATGGCAGCGGGGGTTTGCGCTGGTTTCACGACGTAACATTATTTATGTAAAAAGCCCGAGTGCTGTTGGAGAGATCGGCAGAATATCAATGTCTATCAGTATAAAAAGTGAGATCCATCCTAAATCCGGCTGTATTACTGAACACGAGGTATTCATATAATGAAATTAAATTGCGTTTGAACGGTCTTTAGTTAATACATAATATGTTTATATGTTTTAATGTGATAACCACAAAGGATCATTATTTTTATTTTGACTGATTCGTGGATGGTTCGAAATCTCGGCTATCATGGAGAGTTCAAAGCATTAATTTCTATATTCCCGAGAGTTATCTCCGTCACCGACAGCATAGATTATTTTATCTCCCGGCCTATAGGACCAACTTGCCAATGGTCATGCCGGTGGGGAGCTCAATCTTGCTGTTAAATAGAATCACTTCGGATGGATCCGTCATATTTCAACACACAGATGAATCGGCACACTTTTTAAAAGTGATAAAAAGTCATTAAAAGTACGAAATCCAGCCTAAAAACCTAAACTAATTAACCATAATTTATAATGACAAGTAGAATAAAACCGGCTGCAGTGAATTTTTACTGCATTTTTGACATCGCATACTCCGTGCTGATTAAACTGTTTTGACCACACGTAAAAAGGACACAGTATGATCATCATGGTACGAATTAAATTCCAAACTCTTTTGCATATGAGGGGAAATGACCATTTCTACTATTCGCGTCTACTCGGAGATTAACATGGGACTCTAGGACATTAATACTGTTAGATTCGTTGGGTTAGGAGGTTTCCAGGCTACTTAGAACAAAATGAATGCCTTGAAAAGTGTGCTTGTGTCATACGTGTGCTGAATGATCCGGTCATCACTTCGGATTATGACATATTCAGCTGAATTTAAATTGCGGGTTTCGTTGCTGTCAGTATAGTATGTACCTGTTTTAAAAATATATAATTTTATTGCTTTATATACTATGTTACACTAAGTCGTGCTATATTATATGTACTATTTCAATTTATTAAAAAAAAACCCTTAAAATTGAAAGAATAAATTATGAAATGAATTTAATCGAACTACTGTACGGGGCCAGCTTGGAAATATTTACAGACTTTAAGAAGCGGGAAAGAATAAGGACAAGGGGTAGTGGAACGTTGGAAAATGTCTGACAATTCAGAAACGTAAAATAAACATAATTAATTTGTTACTGTTGCACCTGTTTTTACAGAGGAAAGGCTTTTAGAAATTTCAGCATTAAAGTTAAAGAGCACCGGTGTTTAAATAATAACAACTATTCTGAATTTGTCAATCATATTTTAGAAAGCAATCATTCTTTTGATATAAATAAAGGTTTAAAATTATTACATACAAATACAACCCGTTTACAATTAGATAAATTAGAAATTTTAGAAATCAGAAAATGCGATAATAGTGATTTAAATGTAATAAATAATCTTTTTTCTTTTTAAATAGGTACATATTTAATTTATTTTCATATTAATATTAATAATAGAAATAATTTATTTTTTTCCTTTCTAATATAAATTTGTTATTCAATATTTTATAATAATTTTTAATTGACATTTTTGATTACATATTAATCAATTTTTGTTTATGTTTATAATTTGTCTATTCTTAAATTATTGCGTTCTATGTTTATAATTTGTCTATAATTAACATTATTATTTTTAGTATTCTATATATTCCTGGTGAAGAAAGCATCGCTTTAGAAACATGTAGATATCTATGTATATTAATAAAGTGGTTAATACAAAGTAATTTTTTAATTAATTTTGTAATTAAAGTCATTTAAAAATGGTTCATTCGGGGGAACTATACCTGCAACTTTATCTGCAATGATATAGTTGGGCACCAGAGCCCGTTTCTCGCACTCCCGATTGTATATAATATTGACAATGATTGTGTATAAACCATAGCTTAAGCATTAATTGTACCAGTCTGAATATACTTAAACTATGGTTTATATGCAATGATATAGTTGGGCACCAGAGCCCGTTTCTCGCACTCCCGATTGTATATAATATTGACAATGATTGTGTATAAACCATAGCTTAAGCATTAATTGTACCAGTCTGAAGATACTTAAACTATGGTTTATATGCAATGATATAGTTGGGCACCAGAGTCCGTTTCTTGCACTACCGATTGTATATAATATTGATAATGATTGTGTATAAACCATAGCTTAAGCATTAATTGTACCAATCTAAAGTTGTAAAGCGGGTTAAGGAATGGGTTGCAGAAAGGGATTCGTTAAAGTAAGCATCAACGATTCGACTTTGAATGGTGGTATTCGATAGGGTGATATTCATAGAATCTTACACCGAGAATTGGTTAAGTGCTATGGCATTTCAAAGATTTTGTATAACTGCTTAATTAACCTCATTCAATTTCATATACCTATGAGAGCTACTCGTTCCAAAATCCTGTTTAAATGTAACAACACCAGGACTGAGCATTACACTCGCTTGTACCTAGATTACATGAAGTTAGTAATACATCACACTATACGTTAGTTAGAACCAGATGTAGAATAATACAGGATATCATAATTTTATACCAAAAAAGTCAAGATTGAACAATGAAATAAGTAAACATCACAGCATATACATTTTTTTTAAATTCCATAAATAAGTTTAAAATCTCAATACAAAAAGCCTTATCTTTTTATGTCTTCACAAATAAAATTAAAACACAAAATTATATTTAAAGCAAGTAAAATCTTTTAACCTCTTTTTTTGATGGGTAAATAAACATTGTGATTTGTAGCTAAATAATCCATGAACTTTATTGCGTGCACCACACATGTTGTAAACACATTAATCAGAATATTTACATGCCGATTGAGTCTATTCGATATATTATGATTATTTTATGTAAATATTTTGTTTGTGTATCTAATAAAAAAATAGATACGCAGATGTAGCGGATCTATTTAACTGCACGGAAGGTAAGTACAAGAAGGCTATACTATCATATCATTTCAATCAATATTAATATAACTTAAGTTTACTATATGTTTTATATGTACGCATATATTTTACTTTTATATCCTTAGTGAACTTTTATTCTTGATATACTCTCCGATGCCATTGTACGACCTAATGCCACATTTAATAGTTTCCATTTTTACAATTATTTGTACTATATTCTTATGCTTGTAGTTAACTGTTACATCTAATTATTGTTTATGCTGTATTTATACCGTTCAAAAAATCTGTACATCCAGCGGTCGATTGATATTATTTCCAAATTAACAGATTTACTTTAAAATATCCAAAAACTGACAAAACAGTCTATTACAAGTAAAAGAGCGATATTCTTAATGAAAATATATGCTAAAACGATTACTTCTATTCTACAGCAAAACATGTTTAACACATTTCTATAGAAACTAAGTTTCTTTATAAAATTTGCTTGCATTTATCTAACGTGCCTATATCTTACACTATGCATTACAAACCAATGGCTATATTAATTGCATTTAAAAAGGACGAACCTCGCAACAGTGAATCAGATCTCTTGGAATGCTCTGATCGGGATCTTGAGATGATTAAAAGTGATACTAATCCCATCAGCTGATATGCCCGAGGCTTGGAGGTTACTGACAACCATACAGTTTGCAGTAGGGTGGGCCGGCAACGTATGGTGGTTTTATTGTTGGACGGTGGCGGTTTTCTCTAAAGTGACTTTGTGCAGTGAACTCTCATAAATCTCTAAAAAAATAATGTTTATCTCTGTGTACACGATTTTCTTGAAAATAGTGCCAAGAACGTTTAGAGAGCACTTTGAATGAAATCCAATATGTAAAACTGTTGCTATAACGTGTTGAAATTAGTATGAAAAAAATTGAACCCGCTTTGTTTTTTTTCCGTCATGGTTATATCATAGACATACCACTCTGGTTAGCCACAGATTATATATTCAAAAGAAGAAGGTTTGTTTGGGTAGAGTATTCTAAAAATTGAAAACAGAAGTAGGTACTCACATAGAACGTTTTTTTATTTAAATATATAATTTTTAAAACTAATGTTTTTCGTATCTTTGTTAAGAGATAGTAGATCGCTGTCAAATGAATTATGGCACACAAACGAAAAGCAAGAATTCACAACTTCTTAATTTCATTAAAAAAAAATCAGAGCAAGGCCGGGTACACATCGGATAGTAATATAATAAGGCAAACTCTACTTATAATTTTACCACATTTTAAAACGGCTCGCCATTCAAATTCCGTGCTAAAAAATCCACCCGTTCATCTGTATACCATTGCTCTGCTCGAAATCGAGTGCGAAATATAATCTCATGCGTGCGTTTTGAATTCAGCACCTATGGGACTTTCTGTTCTAAGAAATAGTTCATACAATCCCATACTCATGGCGCTTCAGTGGCAAAGCGTGGAAGGGTGTAAATATTTATGAATCTGTCCGGGTGCACAGTGACTATGGAATTTTTAACAACATATTTGTATACAACAGTTTTTAGCAAAAATCTGTGGATTTTTTTCCGTGATCTTCGAGTTTTAGGTTTTTATTAAAATAACTGAACTGAACAAAATTATTGAATTTACTGAAGATGTTACCTTTTTATACTAAAAAGCGTTTAGTTTCTTGCGCAATTTGTGACTTGAGTACCGTACCATGTTATTTATTTTTTATAACCTACGACATTATATTCAATAGCCACAGACGTTTTAATGAATCGCTGAATTGTATCTCGTCGCTGGTCCCTAATCTCTGGAGCAGTGGTATGGTGAAACTCCTTTAGATAACCGTCACACCGTTTAGGCAGAGAGGACGAACCACTTGGCACGCACTTCTTGTTTCATTCACTTTCATACAGCGTCTCATACATTCTATTCAGAGTTATTCCGACTTCTGACATGGCCGGACTCAAGTATTTGATTCACTCGATCGTGCCATGTCTTCCTCGGACGTCCCCGGCTTCTTCTTCGATTCACATTCGCGTCATACATTCTCCTTACACTCCTTTCTTCGTTCATTCGCTCTACATGCCCGAACCATCTGAGCGTCCCTTTCTTAATCTTGTTCATTACGCTTACATCAGCCTTCCATTATTTACGAATCTCAAAATTTTTCACACGATCACACATGGTTTTACCACACATTCGTCTCAGAGATCTCATTACTACAGCATTCATTCTACTCGCGTCCTTCCTCTGCCAATTCCATGCCTCACTGCCATATATCAGGGTTGGTATCAGCACTCCGTTGTGGACTGCTAGCTTCGCTTCTTTGGGCAACTTTTTGTTAGCGCTAACTGCGTTCAGTCCTCCGTTAATGGAGTTTTAGATATAGGGAGAAATATGTAAAATTTTGGATAATACCAACCTAGGGTTTATAGAAGAGGGATTATTTTCTCTCTTATATTATCACTGTCATTGCGTAGGACTAACTAATTATATAAAGTAACTAACCAAATAGAAAGCAAGGGCAGACATTCGCACTCACACGTCGTACCATACATACATACTCTTCTCGGGAGATTGGGAAAATTAAGGCGTTTTTTGTCAAAAGTTTTCGAATATTTTCGAATCGGCCTCCATGGTCGAGGGGTAAGGCTCTCGACTACGAATCGGAAGGTCGCGGGTTCAAATCCCGGCGTGCGCAAGTAAATTTTATTTTTAATAGAAATTTATACATTATAAAATGGTGTTTACAAAGTAATTTTTAATTAATTTATTGATTTTATAATATAATTTAAAGATTAAACAAAATTTAGAGTACCTAATTTATTTCAAATTAAAAATCGGTTTATTATATTAAAAGTTCTGCTAGATAATTCGCATTCCCCAATTCAACGCTTACATTCTTGGTAACAAATACTTAAATGTTAAAATACATGTTTATAATTTGTCTGTTCTTACTTTATTGTGTTGTTAATGTTTGTCTATACTTGACATTATTATTTTTATTATTATGTATATTCCCGATGAGGAAAGCATCGGTTTCAAAACATGTTGATATGTATGTATTAATAAAGTGGTGATTACAAAGCAATTTTTGATTTATTTAATAAACAGTATGTCATTATGTTCTTTACTGGCACAGAATTAGCCGTGTTTGGTGACCAGATATGAATAGCCAAGTACTCTCCAACTTTCCACATCCCCATCTCCTTAATTTCGCCACTATCTTAAGCCGCACTAGTCCCATTGGAATCGGGCAGTTGGCACTATTGTGCGTTGTTCGAATAAAAGTCGTACGATTTTTAACAACTTTGGAATCTGCTAAAGGAGCAGAAGTACTTCGGAATATTTTTTAATTCGCAATGTTTGAGGTCCCTGATTTGAAATCGAACGGCCCACCCTAATGTACAGGTGCTACAGGTATGGCAGGTATCGGCAGACAGAGGTGGCCGGTGTCCGGCTAGGTAGGCAGTGTGGGCACCGACACCGGCTAATGTGTCGGAGAGGTAGATCATCCTACCCGAGGTGTGGGAGACGTGTTAGGGGAAGGACGGGGCGGGGGAACCAGAGTAAGCAGCTAAACAAAAGGATGAAATTCTTGCGAATTCGTTCAACTGTGAGGAAATTAGTTCGTTTGTCTTGTTGATGTGTTTTTGCCGTTGTTAATTTTACCCCAGGGATAACCTCCAAATAGGTAAAAAAATAAACTCGGTTCTTACTTTTTTTTAATAAAATTTGGGAATTATTCAAGGGAACCTTACCGAAGAAGCAGGTTTGTTTGTGACTTTTTCCGAACCAAAAACTTCTAAACCGTAAGCGCTGGCGTCATGAAATTTGTGCTATTTTTTTTTCCTTTACAATTGGTCAATGTTACAATTTTCAGCCGAGTAAAGTTATTTGCGTCAGAGCTCGGCTTTCGTGGTTGAGTGGTTACGATCTTCGGCTACGAATCCGGAGGTTGCGGGTTCAAACCCCGGCGTGCCCATTATATTTTATTTGGTAAATTTGTGTCACTCACATTACTTAAAATAAAACGAGAATATAGTACATTTACGGAGTGTGGATAATGTTCCAGGGTGGTAGATACTTCCAGTATCGCCTTTGTGAAAGACCAAACGCTGCTTGACATAGAATTCGACGTGTTTTGTGACTAGATCTGAATAGCCAGGTACTTGTACTTCTCCACCTTCCTTTTCCCGATCTTATTTCCCTTCCCACTACCTCCAGCGTCCCAACATACCATAATTGTGAATGCCATAGTCTCACTGACTTCAGACGGTTGGGAGAAGTAGGGACTCTTCTGCAGTACTCATATAAAACTCCATATTTTTGATCGGTAGTTTTGGTACGGTTTGTTCCATATATGCATTTTAATTGTTCAACAAGAAAAAGATGTGGTGTCTTGGACAAAACCGGGTAGTCATACCTAGTATACTGCCTGGCACTGTAGATTCTTTGTAATTGTATTCATTCTATTTAATTACTGGATTTACAATAATAACGCATACAAAACTTGTTAAATGAACGAGTAGTTATAATAAGTAACTCTAGTGAAAAATATAATGGCTTTGAAAAACAATATATATAGATCAACAAACGCCTATTCTGAATAGATAACTTTTATTGTATATAATTATACGTAGAATTTATAAATCAAAACACCTTGTTATGTTGGTATCACTGCATTTGGAACATCTGACGTCACGGGCGCATTTTGTTTTTGGATTAGTATGAACATTTTTATTTTGTATTTTTTTAGCTTTGGTGAAATTTAAACTAAATTTGGGTGACTTTAACCTCCATAATTGTTATTCAATATAAAAAAAACTATCTTAGACTAAATTAGAATTAGAATTACTAAATTAGATTATTTATGAGCAATCAATTATCAACATGGATATTATGATAATGTTAATGCTCAATACTATTGTTATTCTTTGAGTTAAAGTTTCTAAAAAGGTGCATAATTTTAATACTTATGTTTAATTATGTTTGACCATGAATAGATTGTAAAATTTATGTAAAGCTCATCTTTGTTTTGACATTTGACATTCTAACCTGAAAACTAATTAAAACCAACAGGCCGTAGATTTGGAGCGTTTTGATTTACAAATTGAAAATTATTTTAACTCTGAAAACTAACTTAAGAAAAGAACGAAATATACTGGAATTTAAGTTTGAACGTAATAATTAAAAAAATAAAACTGGACTGCAGTTATTTTCGGTATTTTTATTTTTTTATCGTTAATCGGTAAATACGTCAAAATTCAATATTGTGCCATTTGGTTTGACTTGTGATTCCGACTGCTGAACACTAGATAGAGATTTGATTGTCACAATGCAAAGTAGGGGGGAGTGGGAAGAAGCCGTGGCAGTATAAATCAAAAAGCTAACACTTTAACAAACCTCGCCGGCCACTTATTTTACTCTGCACTATAATTTACTAAAAAAACGAATTGATGAGGAGATCCAAATTGCGTTCGCACGTTTTTCAGGGTTCAACAATTTTTGGTTGCTTTCGCGGGTTTCTGAAATATATTTGTAATGAATACAAGTAACTCAACCGATTTTCTTTTATTTGCCGCATGCTGGACCAATCTTAGGATTAATTCCCCAATTCCCGTATTTATTTATTTTTTATATGAATACCGCACCAGAGACCCAAACTGCTCCCAACCGTCTGGAGCCACTAAGACTATGGCATTCCCAATTGGGGAATGTTGTGAGGCTGAAGGTATTGGAGAGAGGAAGGAGAAGGGGAAGAGGAAGGTGGGGAAATGGGAAATACCTGGCTATTCAGATCTGGTCACCAAACGCGGCTAAAAGCCATTTCAAGCAACATTTCAATTCTGAATGGTGGTCTTTCACCAGGGCGATACTGAGAGTATCTTCCACTCTGGAACGTTCGAAAATATACTATATATTATTTTTAAATGAATTAATTGTGAAACAACACAAATTAATTAAATAAAAATTACTTGAATTACTTGATTTGAACCCGTGACCTTTGGATTCGTAGTCGAGAGCCTTACCCCTCTGGTGGCCGTCAAGACGAATTTGACATTCTAACCTTATTTATGCGCAATATAACGCACAATTTCACAATACCGACATTCTTTTCAATACCCTTTCAAAATAAACCGACGTAATACGTACGACGCACGAGTGTAAAATGTATCGAGAGCATCTCCTGTCCCGATCCCATCTTCCTCTTCCTCTCCCCACTTCCATCTTATTTTGATTTTTCTTTATCTTATAAGCTTCATAAATAAAATATTTGTATTTAACTACTGTTAGCATAAGAAACTTTGTTGTCTTACCTTGTTGAACTTCCTTTGTATATATGTTTGTATTAACAGCTGTTTCTTTCTTACAAATATAAATAAATATTTACGCACGTGGGAAAAATTAAAAGCAATAGAATTGTCGGTAACTGAATAAATCAGCTCACGTATAAATTAAAAGCAATAGAATTGTCAGTAACTGAATAAATCAGCTCACGTATAAATTAAAAGCAATAGAATTGTCGGTAACTGAATAAATCAGCTCACATATAAATTAAAAGCAATAGAATTGTCGGTAACTGAATACATCAGCTCACGTATAAATCGGCACACTTTTTAAAGTGATATAAATTCGTAATTAATAATACGAAAAAAACCTACCTTGAAAATCTAATCTAACCTAACATAATCGACATACATATCTAATAATTAATTTTTTTTTGAAAATTATAATATGAAGATTAATTTGATTAGGTTAGATTGGGTTTACACGCCAGTTTACGAAATGCAAAGAAGGAATGCCAACCCAATTCAACGAACTTTAGAGGTTGTTTTAACGTTTCAAGAGCGTTAATAATATTTATTTATTTGAAACACACATTATTTAACCATAAAATGTTAGAGAGCTTTGACTGCCCAACCAGGAACAAATCCCGTTTTAGGGCAGTAAAATCGACAAGTTTAGTTTATATTAAGTGCTATTATACAAAAATAGAATAAAAAAGCAAGTATTGACATAGTATGGTAATATAATACATCTAGAAAAAAAGGATAATAATCAGGTATAAAGAGATGTGAAGAACAGTATAGAAAAAAAAACAGTTGTGTATACCAGATAATTTGAGTATAGTATAATAATTAATGTAGAAAAATAGTTAAGTTCAAAGAAATAAGAAAAAAAAGTACAGAGAAATCGTTTACATATACCAGATAACTTGAGTAATTCTGGGTCTGAATTCTGGGTTGCCCGCAAAGTTACACTGGTGGAAGAACCAGATGAGAAAAAAAAATAAATAGAAGAATTGAAAGGAAATGGAGGATGTCACGGAATTGAATTAGAAAGTATAACAGTTTAATTTTTGTGATATAACGGAACAATATAGAATACTTCTCTTCTCAAACGCCGATTCTGAATACATTACTTTCATCATATATAATTATACGTAAAATTTATAAATCGTTGTTTAAAAGTGATTAAATAATCATCTCATCAAAACATCTTGTTATATTGCTACCAATGTATTTGGAACATCTGACGTCACGTGTGTATTCTATTTTTGGATTAATATAGAATTTTTATTTTTCCATATTGTTTTGTATTTTAAATACGTATTTTTAAGCTCAGTTTTGCTGATATTGAAACTTATTTTTGGCGACTTAAAGCTCTATAATTGTTCAATATAATTTTTTTTTATTAATAACAGAAATTAGAGTATTCACGAGCAAACCAATTGTCAATACGGATGTTTTCCTAATGTTAATGCTCAATAATATTCAATTTATTTTTTATAACTTACTGAAGTTTGTAAACCTCATTGTAATATTTAATCATTGAAGAAGATAATATTCACACATCCCAAATGAAATACGTATTCGAAAAAATAACAGAAAATAAAAAGATTTCAGTCGCATCTGGGACTCGAACCCAGGACCTCTACCTATCCGGGGTAACCGCTTAACCAACTTAGCTAATGAGACCAGTTCAATTTACGCCATCTACACCGATATCATACTTTAAGTTCAAGACTTGTTAATATTATCCTTCATTTTTAAAAAACCCCTTTTTAATTTCTGTTGTTTTTTCGGTTTCGTAGTTTATTTGGGATGTGTAAATATTATCTTCTTCAACGACTCAACAATATTATTATTCTATTACTAAAAAGGTACATAGTGTTATTTGTAATATTAGTTATGGTTTACCACGAATAGAATATAAAATTATGTACGGTAAAGCTCGCCCTTGTTTTGACATTTGACATTCTAACCTCAAATAGATTTGGAGCGTTTTGGCGGCCTTAAAAAATCGACTAGAGTTCCTTAATGACCCGTTGGTCGTATGGCACTATCGTCTTCCTATGACAAAGGGAATCGGATCGGGGAGGACGGAGGTGGGTCGGCAATAACTATGTATTTAAGATGCCAAAACAGGTAGTTTTAACAATTGTTGTCCACCGCTTCCATTTCCCCGCTCGCTCCACCTCGTGTTGCCTGATTACCGGTTACGGGCATCATCATTTTATTGGACGGTCGATAATTACGTCATTACCAACCGGCCATTGATCATTATTGGTCGCCCGCTCGGCCGACCAATCACGGCCGCGAACCGTTGCCGCTGCAGAGAATCAGTGGAGCCGTTTGGGTTAATTATCGCCCGGCCCTGGTAATGACGCCTAATTCAACGTATTATGTACGAGGATTCTTACTCAAGGTAATTCGTGATATTACCCGGCACTTATTGAGGTACGGATTATACTTGATATTAATCAGGTTAACTAGAAAATAATCACTTCATGATATTAAATCATTTTGATAGTCTCTTTCCAGTTGCTGAAGAGAGTTGTAACTTCTGCATTTATTTATTTAATGTAAACAGTATAAATAAACCATAAACAATAATTACATGCCACAGTTAAGTATTTACAAGCATTAGAATATAGCACAAACAATTTAAAAATGTAACTATTAAATGAGGCATTAGGACGTACAATGACATCAGAGAGTATATAAAAAATAAAAGTTCATGAAAGATATAAAAGTAAAAGATATGCGTACACATAAAACATATAGTAAACTTAAGTTAAATTAATGTTGATTGAACATATATGATAGTATAGCCCTCTTGTACTTACCTTCCGTGCAGTTAAATAGATCCGCTTCATCTGCGTATATATTGCTAACTTCATGTAATCTAGGTACAAGTGAGTGTTTGTAATGCTCAGCTCTTGTGTTGTTACATTTAAACGAGATTTTGGAAAGAGTAGCTCTCGTAGGTATATGAAATTGAATGAGGTTAATTAAATCAGGGCTGTCAATACTACCATTTATAATTTTGAACATAAATATCAAGTCGAAAATAATTCTTCTATCTGAGTTTTAGTAAATTTAGTTATTTTATCAAGTAATTATATTTAATACTTTCAATGTGAATACCGAGTTTATAATTAATGTGTCTTAGGAATTTATGTTGAATGATTTCGACTGAATCTGAACGTATTTTAAAATGGGGGGACCAAATCTAGGAGTTATATTCAACTTGACTACGTGCAGTACGTGTATACACTTTTCAAGGTTGAAATATTCCTAAATCCCTCGGAATTTCGAAGAATGAAGCCAAGATTTTCATTCCCTTGTTTTTGAATGCGTTAATATGAGATATAAAGTTTAATTTAGAAGCGAAAATAAAATAACTGGCTCGACGCTGCTTCGCTAGATCTACAGCTAATCTTTGCCCGAAGGACACTTTTCACTCGGGCATTGCGTAGTGGTGGCTTAGATTATTAAGAGTTGTGTAGTGGCTACATTTGCTAGTACCAGTATACCCTCTGTAACGCCATTCCCAGCATGGTGATATCATATCCATATTTATTTGCTCGAGTTCTTTAATTAGGAGACGAAAACCCTAAATGTCACCGCGAGGCGAGGCGGGGCGAGGCGAGGCGAGGCGAGGCGGGGGCTCACTACACTTTTTACTCTTGTCTCGCCAAGACTGAATAATATCAAATACAAATAATATAGGTATATATAATGCGCACAGCTTCTGATATTTTTCATATATTTAAATGTCAACTTGCTAAACTAGCGTCCCTTACCAGAATTATTTTTTTCGTACATTTTAATAGATTTTCCAATAAATTATAGAAATCGAAAATTCCGAAAATAAATATTAGGTAACCTGCTTATGACTTTATTACTTTTTGGTCATAAATGAAAAAAAATATTAAAGAGGCTTAGGTTTGTACTAACAGCTCTGTCTGGTGGTTTATAAAGGTAATAAAATACTAAAAAAGTTGTGAGAAATTTTCATTATTTTAGAATTTTTAGACATCTTTAGGCCTAACACATGACAAATCCTAAGACTATTTTTTATTTATTTATGCTTTAATGAGGAAATTTAAATATTTATATGAAGCAATAAGAGGCAAGAAGATAAAAAAAGAAGAATTAAAAGGAAAGAAGAGACTCGAACAGCCAAGAAGAAGCAAGAAAGGCCACGGCGAGGCAATTAGATATAATAAGAGACCAGAAGAACCAAGAAGAACCAAGAAGAGGCAAGACGAGCCTATAAGCCAATAAGAGACTTGAATAGCCAAATGCTTCGAATAAGCGAGAAGAGCCGAGAAAGTCGCGAGACTGTGACAGAAGTTCGAGGCAAGAAGAGACATAAAGCAAAAAAAGCGGGAAGCGAAAACCAACGCTCAAACAATTTCTTCATTCCTACCCATCCTAAATTCCAACATTGATTTATTAGGTTGCCATGTATACCGGTCGATTAAACTCCAACCTACTTCCCATCCACTGAGCGCGTGTTCCAAGTCCTTACAAAAAGTGCCGCCTGGTGTACCGGTCGCACCGGGACAGGAGTGCTCCTGGGTGGGGTAGTACATTCGTATCGCATTATAAAAAAAAAAATTATGATTTATGAAGTGCGGAGTAAAAGTTTATAATTTTTTTAAAAAATTATTCGTGGTTTGGGGTTACAACTTTTCGGTAGAGAACAAAACAATGTAACATTAAATTCTGAAGATTTCATTGCTCCTTTCTGTGGTTATCATTAGTCATTATGAGCAACAACACTGACATGGAGAGTAATCAGGTTCTACTCCGATGTTAAAGATATTACGGAAACGTAGTTATATTTAATCTGTTCTGGATAAAGGCTTCGATATTAATTTAACTTCTATTAAATTAAGGCTGCCTGTTTAAAAATCAATCGACCCGAATATTTTCAATGAAAACAAAAATACGTGAGGTGGGGTTTTTAGGAATTAGGTTTTTAGTCTTGAGGTCTTTAGGAATTAGTGATCATTTTACGAATTAACATATTTGGGAATTATGTGTCGATTGATCCTTATTTTATTTTATTTTTTGTTTTGAGACCAACAGCTTGCATTAAACATGAAGTATAAGGAATAAGTGATATAAATTTGACCATTTACACGTTTCACATGGGTATTATTTATGAGTAAATCTAGTGATTTTCGAAGTAATCAAAATAAAATTGAAATGATAATTATACAAAATAAAGAGGAAATATAAATTTAAAAGTTACGTGTAATTTGTTATGGGGTCTGGAAAGGAAGGGCGCAGGGGGGGGGGATAGATCGCCGGTGTGACTTTATGGAGTGTGTTTCAAAACCGTCAGCTAAATTTAAATTTTAACTCTCAGTTAAAGTAACTCGCGTGTCTAATAGGACAACGCGCTGTTTCAAGTATACATTTGCTAAAGTAATGGTTATTAATGTGGTCAGTCGAGATAGCAGAATATTCCTCCAAATTGTGCGAAAAAACACGCCGCATCATTTTTTGTAGCGGCCACACCGATGGTTAAATTTGATATCGGGTGAAATATAAATAACAACTGTCAAAATATGCCGCTGGTTTTAGTTTGCGTCATACTACAGGGTATCTAAAAGATATTCCTATATAGCTGAATATATCAGTGGTGCTGACAGCTTTGTTCCTACATTCGTGTGAGCATTTAAAAATAAATGACTACAGGGAAAAATATAATTAGCCTTTCAGTATATCATATTGAATTTGTGGCATTGCAAATTTCCAGAATTTTTGACCTACGATATCGTGTCAAAAATTCAGAATCGTCCCAAATAAGCATAATGTATTATTATCTTGTATAGTTTTTCGGATATTATCCCGTGTTGCGCTTTCTCCTCCCTATAGTAAAAAAAATACTTTTGACCGTGAAAACCTGAAAACATAAATAACATATTATTTTTTACGCGTGGTCGAAATGTATTCGTTTTTCGCTGAATACTTTTTACTGGATGAGGAATTCATTGTCCCTATCCTCATCTTCTATAATATTATCCATGAAATAAGTCGTAAGAAACATCGAAGCGAGCGATTCCGTCAATAGAACTGTCAAATATGTCAAAATGGCCGAGTAACTATCGGTTTTCGGAAAGTAAGTGCTAAAGTTAGAAGTGACGTAAAACAGGCAGTTAAATTGATTGAAAAACGTATTTTGGTGAAATTTAACTTTAGCACGCCGTTTAAATCTTACATTTACTATAGCATGCGCTGAAACAGACGGCCCTAAAGATGTCAAATTGTGAGTAGTGCGTGTTAAAGATGTGATGCCCGACGAATTAAGGAGTTTTTCTTAGAATTGGTGTTGCATCGAGGAAGGCTAAGATTTGAGTGTTTTAGTATTTAATATAATGGAAATCAGAGGAGCGTGTGTTAGGATTCGAGAATAATGAAGCGGCTCATCGAGGGGTTAACAGGAGTTGTTTTGTTTTGTATATCGGTTGAAAAGATTATGATTAAATTAACGCAATACAAATTATAATATGATATAATTAATAATATAAATTGAACACTGAACAAAGAAGATATAATAAATAATATAAATTGAACACTGAACAAAGAAGATATAATAAACAATATAAATTGAACACTGAACAAAGAAGATGTAATAAATAATATAAATTGAACACTGAACAAAGAAGATATAATAAATAATATAAATTGAACACTGAACAAAGAAGATATAATAAACAATATAAATTGAACACTGAACAAAGAAGATATAATAAATAATATAAATTGAACACTGAACAAAGAAAATATAATAAATCAAACCGAACAAGAGGAATAGAATCAAGTTTATTTGAAAATTCAAAATTCTTTCAGTAAGATCTATTCTGTGGTACAAAATTATATTTCACCACATTAATATCCTATATACCTGTATAATACAAATAGACTAGAGCACACTTACAATGCTTGTTTCAATTTTAAAGAAGGATTGATGTTTCCTAAGCATACAAACGAATATGGACAAAGAACTTTAGATCACATGATTCCTAGCTGTTTAACCTGCTGTTTAATATGTTACCACTAATATAAAAAAGAAATAACTGTATTAAAACTAAACATTTAATAAATATGTTGAAAACTTAGAAAGGTAAAAGTAGCTATTCGTATTAGATAATAAGGAAATATTAATTTATGTACGATTTATTGTTGCCGTTTATGCGTTTTCTTTTAAAAATTTTTAACATTTTTTTGAAATGTTTTTGAGTAAGATTCTCGAGGAATATTTATGTTTTTAGTTTGTTACATTTGTTTTTTTATGTTTTTTTTAATTATTTTATATTTTATATATTGTAACCTTAACTGCAAATTTTGAATTTTTGAATAACAAGCTCCCATTAGACAAACTACATAAAAGTAGAACTTTTTCTGTTGTATTTTTTCTTTTGAAAATGAAAATAAAAAATAAATAAATAAATAAAAAAAGGTACCAGGGAACGGCGATCTATATAGAAAATGAAGATGTCACTACTGTCACCTACCAAACTGTGGAGAAGTCACTTATGGACGATCTATTTATATTATTTCTATGTAGGTACTTATATTGCGTAAAGATGGTGAAGAGGATGGGTCCCCACGTTATGGCTCCAGTGATAAAGAACCACCGTGTAAAGCAGGCAGGCCCCATGTTGGCCGTCAGTGTAAAGAGGGGAAGGGAAGGACACGTTGGGTGCTAGTCTAAAGAAAGGGATCAAGCCCCACGATGCAGTGACAGTGTAAGAAATGAGGAGACAGGTTAACTCTCTATCAGGCAGGACACAGCGAGTTAATGCACTGGTCACTGGCTTACATAATTAGGTTAATGTAAAGATAACAAGTTGCAATGTACTGATGTAATGGCGGCAAGGATACCAGATAACTACGCAGGGCACGCCGTACCACCTCACTCCTTGGCTGCCGGAATCTAAGTGAGGGCAAGATGGCCGTATCGCCTTCGTGCTTGCCGGGGCTTCGTGTGTCGAGTCACGTAGGCTATTTGGAACGGAAAAGTCACCTTTGTGTCAAATGTCAGGATTACTTATGCACTTGCGTATACACAATATGCACTTGGTCATAGATATGTATTAGTTTTAAATAGGTACTAGGTTTATATATGTGTTAGGTTTTTATTCTAGTTATGCCTACATAAGTTTAAATTGTCACTAGCTATAACTTTTAGTTGGTAAGTGACTACCTATAAGCCATAGATGTAAGTCACTAATTATAAGTCTCAGTAGTTAGTCCCTATCCATAAGTCTTACTTATAAGCCATTAGTAATAAAGTTTAACTGTAAGGTATTGGTTGTATTTGTTATTTAATTAATTGTAAAGCGCCCTTGAGGTGATTTTCTCACGAAAACGGCGCTATAGAAGTAATCCAATTATTATTGTTATTATTATTACTTTTACGAGTAGCTAGGTGCCCTCAACACAAGGCTAAATTCCTCTATACTGGATTTGGAATGCAGGTTTTTTTTCTCCTGCATAATGAAACAAACTTGTATTATGTACTATATATATATATATATATAATTGATCTCGGCTTGAAAATGTCTGGAATTGGGAACGAATTATATTAACTCGGGCATTTATTAAATTACCTTGAACACAATAAATGGAGTAATTTTAATTGACTAAAAAAATCGGTCCCATTACATTACTGACACATACACGTATATGTATGAATAAAACACCTGACCCGTTATCACATACAGGTAGCTACTAACAAATAACAAACATATGATTCGATTATGCCACACAATTGAATAATACCCATACCCGTGGCGTGCATTCCATATAGGCACTATCTTTTTCACATAACTAATTTTAAAATTTATGAAGTTACAGTTAAATCGCAGCGCCGCCTTCGCTCTACCAACATACTATAACGTGTCAAAAGTATGAAAAATGAAGCATATGCCATTTTCAAACGTGAACTTTGTAAACATTGTAAAGTTTGTAAAACATGTAAACTTTGTAAACTTTGTAAGCTCTGTAAACTTTGTAAACTCTCTAAACTTTGTAAACCGTAAATTGTAACCTGTAACCCATTTATAACATTAAAATTGTATGGATTAAAAAAACATAATGTTTGCTATATTTTCAAAAATACGTATGTGAATGTAATAAACAGCACTACATATTCAAGGGAGACTCGCTTTTGTTAGTGTTGAAAAAGGGCGTGCCTTTCGGTACAGATCACAAATGAAGCAATCAGTGCCATCTGCTGGTACCTCCATTAATTACTCTATTTTACTATGTAACGAATAATTATCATTAATTGTTTTTGTGTTTAATTCATAGAACTCGATTAATTTTTTAAAATTAATTTAAATCTAAGGAAGGCAAAATAGCTTTGAACGCCGAAACAGCTGTCACATTAATAACATCTAAAATACTGCAGAACATAATAATAACATTAATAAATTAGATTTAAAGATATATAAATATCATTTTATATTGGATTAAAAAATACCGACAATTTATAAATCAAGTAATTGGCTTGTAATATGCATAAATGAAGCGGTTATTGGATATTTGATGCGGGAGGTAATCCAAACCAATATCGGTTAAAGCCAGCAGATCAGCCACCATTTACTTCGAAAACTGAAAAATTAACATTCCTAACTGTTTTTAAATATCAATTGAGGTGTTTTCCTACTGCCTACCCTGATTTAAAAGTCTATGCACGCCACTGCTCGTACCTATGCATTATCTATAGCCGATACATTATCTGACATGATAGAATGAGACACTCGTGTAAAGTGCGGATAATATTTGATCAAATCTTATTGTTTAAAATTGTGAATAACGGCCTGGACTCGTCATCGACTTTATACAAATCCACATACCATCAAGAACAACCCGACAAAGGGATTTTATTCATTTGATCGCATGCAGGACCAATCTTAGGATAAATTGTCCAGTTCCCCGTATTTGTGCACAATATAACGCTCAATTTAACAAAATCAACATTCTTCACAATACTCTTTCAAAATATCAAACCGAAGTAATGTGTACCACCATAAATTGATACGCGACTATAAAATGTATCGAGAGCATCTCCTGTCCCGATCACATCCTCTTCCTCTTCCCCCTTCATTCTTGTTCTTTTTTCTCCTCTTATTAGGTTCATAAATAAAACACTTGTATTTAACCACTGTTGTCAACTTTGTTGGCTTACCTTCTGTTAAACTTTCTCGTATATATTTTTGTATTAAAAGCTGTTTGTTTTTTAAAAATATATAAATAATGATGCTATGACAACTGACCTAAACAGTAAACAATAATGACATAACACCTATTTACATAAGCATTTACTTTACCGAATAGTAGCGCTTCTATAAGGTTCTCACAATGTTTTGTGCTCAGTTCTCTCTATCAATATTTAACGGAACAAGTGCAAAATGCGATCGTAATTGAGTTTTTATCATAGATTACCCGATGCGATAGGTTCCCTATTACATTAGAAAGAAAAATAACATTGACTGGGACGTACTTATTATGTTATTGACTCCTCTTAAGAATTTGACCGAATTTTTATTAGATAATCTTACTTTATCAACCTAATATCTATATAAAGAATAGGATTTTCAGTATACAGGAAACAGACATATATTGATAATATCATACACAACAAATCAAGACATCACATATCGCATAAACTTTCGGTCTTTCATTCTCTCATACACAGACTCATCATATGTACCATTAATAAAATTAATTATAAAAAAGAGTTAGATACTATAAAGGTAATAGCAAATAATAATGGATATATGAGCGAGATAATAGACTCCCTCCTTAACAAAAAGAATAAAAAATCAACTCTCTCAAATACCAGAAGTTTTCACAATAGATAATGAAAAGAAACTCAACAAAGAGTGGGCAAAACTCCCGTATACGAGTATAGGCGAGATTTCAAATAAAATAGTAAGATTAGTTAATAATAAAAAGTGTAATACAGCATTTTATAACGTAAACTCATTGGGAAAAATTCTCATTAATAATAAATATAAAAGGAAAAAAACTACAATTCTGGAATATACTGATTAACTGTGGAGATTGCCCAACATATTACGTAGGCCAAAGGGGCAGAGCCTTTTACACCAGGATAAGAGAACATTTTTCAAGCTAAATAAACAATAAAAAGGACCTGTCAAACGTGGCTAACCATCTAATAGACAATAACCATTCGTTTCATAAAGACGCAGATGTTTAAATATTATATGTGTGCAATAAGGGTAAAAAATTAATGCATAATCAATTAGAGAAAAGGGCTGAGTCTCCTCTAATAAATACATTATAGTACAACCTTACTTATATGCATTAATAGTATATAACCATGTTTATAAACAGGAAGCACATATAAAATACCAGGGTAAAATGTAACTGGGAATTTTGTCGCAGACATCCAAGGCGAAATCGAAGGATAAAATATTTTAAAGACCCAACAAAAATGTACCTGGTTATCCGTAGTTCATGTAACTATAGGACAAAAACTGCTACAAAATTCATCTTAGCAAACAAGACGGAAATCACAGGGAAATAACAAAACTAGAAAGAATCATCTGTTCAAATAAAAGCTGACCCAATGCCTTTATATAACTTAAAAAAAACCCATAGATTCAGTAAATAAACACAATTTAATCCATCTTTCAGAGGGTAATAAACCAACAGGAAAGTAGTTTTTAAAAACATGAAAGTAAATAGTACCATCAGCAATAAAACAAATTTCAAGTCATAAATAAAAAAAATATTCGAAAACACGAGAACTCCCTCCCGACATCGATGCTATATATAACATAGCTTTAGTTTTAATTGTGCCAGTCTGACGACGCCCGTGATAGGGTGAAACCGGTCCGGTCAAAAATGAATAAGTGGAAAAAAGTTACAAAAGTTTTTTAATAAAAAAAAAATCATTTAAATATCTACGAGTATGTATAAAAATGAATATTTATCTCTCTGTCCTCGAAAATTACTCGACCGGTTTAGCTCAAATTTGCACAGTTTGTTCTTATTAGTGCCAGGAAGGTTTAGAGTAGTTTGAATGAAATCCAATATGTAAAACTTATGTAACAAAAGTATATAGCGATTAAAACTATTCAAACAAAATGTCAAATAGTTAATAATTTTTAGATAGTTTATGCCAAAGAAATACAAAAAAACTATTCCTATAACGTTTTAAAATTTGATTGAATAACATTGATCCCGCCATGTTGTAGTGAGGTTAGCCCATAGATATACCACTTTGGTTAGACATAGATTACATATTCAAAAGACGAGGGTTTGTTTGGATTCAATATTTTTAAAATGGAAAACACAAGTAGGTACCTACTTAAGAACTTTATTATTTAGATTTATTTTGAAAAAAAAAAAATGCTTGGATTGTAATAAAATTTCAAATGAATGTTTATTTATTTCTTTATTTGAAGATAGTAATATTCGTCAAAAGGCATTAATTTCTATGTAAAATCAATTTTGGCACACAAACGACAAGTAAGAATTCACAACTTCATAATTTAATAATAAAAAAAAAAACATCCTGAGCAAAGCCGAGTACACACCATCTAGTATTATATAATTATTTAATGATTTTTTAAAGTATTTTAATACGACCAGCTTTGCGGCAGAGCGTTAACAACTTAGGCTCTAAGCCCAGAGGTCACAGGTTTAATTTAACATCCGTCTAAGAGACCTCATAAAATTCGAGGAACTGATAAAGTTTTGCTCTTGCTGTTCACATTGACGCAGTAGAAAGTATACCGAAAAAATAAATAAACTTAAACATTCATTCGTTAAGAAGAATTCTCACCTGATCAAAATTACTAAGATATTGTATGAACTTACGTAAGAATGAACACTTTAAGAGGAACGGCTGCGCGGCCTGTTTCATACAAAACTTAATTTGGGATTTGAGTTTAAAATACTCACCTAAACCTAATTACATGTGTTTTTTAATTAAAGGTTTAGTAAATATCTAATACGCGTGAGAAGTATTTTATTTATTTATGTTTTACATTATGAAATATAGGCCATTAAAGGAATTGATTTTTAACGATTTTAGAGGCATTTTTAACAATTATTTGGGGGCTAACGTTTATTTAAAAAAAAGTTTTACCCCATCAGCTTTGAAAATATAATGAAATATAAAATAAAAAAATTAAACAGTATTAAAATAAGCATTATGGTGGACTTTAAAATAAATTAAAAACGACCAATTTATGTTGGAACACAATTCGCCGTACATAATTTATAATATCGACCCGAAAAAACCTTTTTTCTTTTAGATCTTTTGTTTTAATATTTTTATTTATGTAATCATATTTACATATCTAATATGATAATTAAAAAAAGGTACAATAAACCGGCAAATAATTGTTGCCTCTAAAATGATTTTTTTTTCTTTTTCATGGCATATACTTCATAATTTAAAACAAAATTATGTAAATAAAATACTTCTCATGCGTACTCGATATTTACCAAACCTTTAATTAAAAAAAAATGTCATTCATTTTGGATGGGTATTTTGGCCTCAAATCTAAAATTAAGTTATGTATGAAACAGGCAGCTCAGCCGTTCCCCTTAATATAACATTTTAGACGGTCTCCGTTGTTGAGTGGTTACCATCTAGCGCAGTGATTCCCAAAGTGGTCTATATCGACCCCCGGGGGTCTATGACAACCTGCAAGGGGTCTACGTCAACGAAAAAAAAATTGGGGGTCCATGAAATGAAAATGGGGGTCCACGATAGTGGATCTCAACATACACTGATAGTACCTATTTACTTACATTATACTATCTTATAATATAAAGACATGTGCATTATTTATAAAAGTACCTATGAAGTACAAAAATTATTATATATGTTTATAAAATTGTGTAAGTTGTAGGATGTAGGCATTCGCTTTGTGATCGCAATACATTTTTAACTTGTAAAAACCTGCACATAATGATATACCAGTATCATATTGTTACAAAAAATTCTTGTCAATTTTTGTTTCAGAGTTTCGCGAACTTGCACTAACTTGTTCAATTCGTCACTCTATAAATACGAATGTGAGACAAATACGTTTATTAGTTTCCTGAATCTTGAAAAGGAAAGTGCTAAGAAAATATTTTAAAAATATATAAACTGGTAGTTTATCACACAAATTATAGTGAATCAGTGTTATTTTATTTGAGAGTGCCGGAGAAAAGTAAATACATTATTTTATATTAAATTTTAGTTTTGTACTCGTACTTAGCAAAGATAGATAAATTACGCCAATCATGACTTCAATTATTTGTAGTTTAATATTCAAATCATGCAAAATTACACGAGTACTCCCTCAATAGTTTCTTTTTCAAAGTTTTAGCAATCTGTATTATAATTACAGTGCAATCTCCGTAATGTTCGATGTTCGTATTACCGAAAAGTTCGGATTATGGAATGTTTTCGGAAAAATCTAAAAAAAGACAACTGTACTATATATTACATATTTTACTAATATTACGTATGTATTTAATTATTAACATACAATATGTTACCACTGAAAGATAAATTAAGAAAATAAGAAACCCACAACCTGTACAGCTGCGTGTTTTTTGAAGAATTTCCAATACACACTCTCATTTGTTTGTTTGTTTTTTTTTTTATATAATTTAAATGTTTACATAAAGGAAACATATTAAAAAATAATTATTTTGGAATTAAACTACATATTTTGGCCGGTCACATAAATAAATATGTATGTGTGTCAATATTTACTTATTTACGGCCTTGCTAGGCATTTATTATTCTTTTATAAATAGCGCCCTTGAGGTGATTTTCTCACGAAAACGGCGCTATAGAAATAATCCATTTATTGTTATTATTATATATCTTAGCAAATAACTTCACAAAAAAAGTTTAAAAAATGTACTTTTGTCCATTGATCGTTACACTGTGGGCCAGTTTGGATTACTGGAATGTTCGGAATACGGAAGTTCGGATTATGGATATTGCACTGTACATACTTCTCTACATTAAAATTAAAATTTTGTATTATTGCTTAAGTGGAACCAGTGAATTTTTAAACATGACAGTCGAATGTACGTAGAGATAAATCGCATGACAATTTGTGATTATTATTTGTTGTATAATATTTTATTTTAACATTTTTTGTTATTTTACTTTCAAATTTCCTTAAAGTTCCATAATACCAAAACCTTAGGTAACATTCATAATATTCCCCTTCTCACATTCATTTATAATGGCTGTACGCCTGCCATAAAATCTAAGACCATACAATTTAAATTTGACTGATTTTTTAATATATAGCTGCTGGACTTTATGTCTTATTTAAATAGATTAATTTTGCCCACAGATGATTGATGCCATGTCCGAATCTAAAAAGAAATGTAGACAGTAAGTACAGTGTTGATTATTTGAAGCTTGGCTTCATTCCATCATTGTCGGACAAACAATTGCCTATGTGCCTTTTATGCAACAAAGTTTTGGGCAATGACGCTATGAAACCATCTAAGCTGAAGGATCATCTGAGAAGATGTCACCCTGATAAAACAGAAAAAGATTTAAAATACTTTCAAACACTCACAGATAAACTTCAGAAGAGACCCACGCTGGACAGAACGTTTGCTTCGACGTCACAAAGAAACGATGATGGTTTGCGGGCGTCTTACAATATCTCACTACTTATAGCAAAATCCGGAAAACCGCCATACTATCGGAGAGAAGATAATTTTGCCAGCCGTTGAAGAGGTTTTTAAAACTGTTTTACACAAACCTGCATCTGATATCATTAAAAGAATTCCCTTAAGCAACAATACTGTTGAAAGACGCATTGATGAAATGAGTTCTGATATTGAAAGCTTCTTGTGTAATTATTTGCAAACGACCCATTTCTCTATAGAACTGGACGAGTCAACTTTACCTTGTAATGAAGCATTATTATTGGTATATGTTCGTTTTATTATGAATCAAGAAATCTACGAAGAACTATTCTTCGCAAGAACTTTGACAACCGACACTAAAGGTGAATCAATATTTGATGTTTTGAAGGATTACTTCATTGAAAAAGCAATCCTTTTATCAAATTAATATCAGTAGCTACAGGTGGAGCACCTGCCATGGTTGGACGTTATCGTGGATTTATTAGCTATTTAAAACAAAATGTGCCAGGGGTGTTAGCAGTACATTGCGTCATCCATCGACAACATTTAGTTGCTAAAAATTTGAGTGTTAGATTGCATGAATCTCTTCAATTAGTCATTGATGCAGTAAACCGAATCCGAAGCAACGCGTTGAATACGCGGTAATTTGCGCAGTTGTGTAAAGAAAATGATGAACACTTTCATCAATTACTACTTCACACTGAAGTACGCTGGCTGTCGAAAGGCTTATGTTTGACAAGATTTTTTGCACTTTTTGAAACTATTTTAGAATTTCTGGATACTTAAGATTAAATTTTAAAAGACAATTAAATGAAGTGGAAAACAGACATCGCCTATTTAACAGATTTGTTTACAAAATTTAATATGGTTAATTTGCAGTTACAAGGTGACAGTCTTAATTTTATTAAAACAAAGTCCATCTTATCAGCATTTCTTGCCTGAGTAACTAATGAAGCAAAATATTGGACGGGGCGAATTTTCCCAGTTCCCCAATTTGTCACAGACAAATTGCCAGGAAGACGACGTTTCAACATACGTTCAACATTTAAATGCCCTCTATTCAGATTTTGAAACTAGGTTTGAGGATGTTTAGACTATGGTAATACACCCGTGGATAATTAACCCATATGGTGACATAGAAGAAACGAATGTCATAATACAAGAGGAACTGACTGAAATAAGTACAAACGAAGAACTTAAGGTTCAGTTTAAGCACGGATAACAGCACTTCTGTCTGCAAAAAAACATACCCGTTACTTATCCTGTATTATGGAATATAGCGAGGAAATTTTTAATTTTCTTTCCATCGTCATACCTAGTGGAAAGGGGGTTCAGCGCTGTTACCAATCTCCTAACGAAAAAAAGAAACAGACTGGACATCATTGGCTGAGGAGATTTAAGATTAAACCTGACAAAATTGACGCCAAATGTTGATAATTTATTATTAAAGCATCAGGTTCATCCGTCCCACTAAAAACATTTACTTATTGCTTAGTTTATTTTACGTTACGTTTATTTTATATAATAGACACAAAATTTTATTTTGAGTAGTTTTAATTTAAATTCAATTAATAAATGTATAAAACTTAACATTTGTTTTAACTTTAAGTTTTTAACCCTAAACTTCACTAAAGTTAGAAATTTATGAAAAATAAATAATCTGGTACGACGGCCT
Organism: Halesus radiatus; assembly: GCA_022606495.2. Taxonomy (NCBI): domain Eukaryota; kingdom Metazoa; phylum Arthropoda; class Insecta; order Trichoptera; family Limnephilidae; genus Halesus; species Halesus radiatus. Next base: position 4,207 of record JAHDVE020003134.1, on the reverse strand, counting down.
CCATGGTCGAGGGGTAAGGCTCTCGACTACGAATCCGAAGGTCGCGGGTTCAAATCCCGGCGTGCGCAAGTAAATTTTATTTAATTAATTTGTGTAGTTTCACAATTAATTGATTTAAAAATAATATATAGTATATTTGCGCACGATCCAGAGTGGAAGATACTCTCAGTATCGCCCTGGTGAAAGACCACCATTCAGAATTGAAACGTTGCTTAAAATGGCTTTTAGCCGAGTTTGGTGACCAGATCTGAATAGCCAGGTATTTTCCCCACCTCCCTCTTCCCCTTCTCCTTCCCCTCCCCAATACCTTCAGCTTCACAACATTCCCCAATTGGAGATGCCATAGTCTTACTGGTTCCAGACGGTTGGGAGTAGTTGGGACTCTTGTGCGGTACTCATATAAAATAAAAGGTGAGTAGGGGTCTACCAAAAACCGAAAAACATGGCAAGGGGTCTACGACACAAAAAAGTTTGGGAACCTCTGATCTAGCGGGTTAAAATCCCGGCGTGCGCAAGTAAATTTTATTGGAATGATTTGTATTGTTTCACAATTTATGAATGGCCTGGACTCGCCAGAGCTCATTAACCATTCAATCATTCACATACCGTCAACACCAACCCGAAAAACCGATTTTTTTTTAATTTTCTCGCACGCAGGAAAAATCTTAGGATCGACTCTCCAATTCCCCGTATTTACCACAAATTGATGCACGAGGGTAAAATTTATCGAGAGCATCTCCTGTCCCGATTCTATCTTCCTCTTCCTCCCCCCCCCCATCCTTGTTTTTGTGTTTTTTATTTATCTTGTTAGCTTTAAAAATAAAACATCTGTATTTAACCACTGTTAGCACAAGAAACTTTGTATTATTTGTAATAAAATGTAATTTGTAAAAAAAATTAATAATATTAATTGTATGAAGTTTATCTGTACTTCGTCCTAGAGCGGTAGACTGCCTGTCGGTATCACTCTATTATATTAATTGTATGAAGTTTATCTGTACTTCGTCCTAGAGCGGTAGACTGCCTGTCGGTATCACTCTATTATATTAATTGTATGAAGTTTATCTGTACTTCGTCCTAGAGCGGTAGACTGCCTGTCGGTATCACTCTATTATATTAATTGTATGAATTTTATCTGTACTTCGTCCTAGAGCGGTAGACTGCCTATCGGAATCACTCTATTATATTAATTGTATGAAGTTTATCTGTACTTCGTCCTAGAGCCGTAGACTGCCTGTCGGAATCACTCTATTATATTAATTGTATGAAGTTTATCTGTACTTCGTCCTAGAGCGGTAGACTGCCTGTCGGTATCACTCTATTATATTAATTGTATGAAGTTTATCTGTACTTCGTCCTAGAGCGGTAGACTGCCTGTCGGTCTCACTCTATTATATTAATTGTATGAAGTTTATCTGTACTTCGTCCTAGAGCGGTAGACTGCCTGTCGGTATCACTCTATTATATTAATTGTATGAAGTTTATCTGTACTTCGTCCTAGAGCGGTAGACTGCCTGTCGGTATCACTCTATTATATTAATTGTATGAAGTTTATCTGTACTTCGTCCTAGAGTGGTAGACTGCCTGTCGGTAACGTGCTATTATATTTTCTTAATATTTCACAACATTTTGATGTTTATCCCCGCATAAAACATAACCCCAAGAAAAAAATAATTAGTTTATTCCGCTATAAAGTTTATGGCCATCTTCGCATTAGTCGCCTACCTGCGTTTAATATTAGGTGTAATCCGTAGACATCTCACATCGCAGCTTCTTTCCGTGGACCAAAGTCTCCAAAGTGTTCATAAAATGTTCATATCATTTTAATAGCTGGCGTTAGGGAGCATTAACGATTTAAAAAAAAACTTTTTCATCGATAACTACTTTACATAGATAAAAAAATTTAAGGTGGTTCGAAAAAGACTTTCAACAAAACACGTGAATTAAATAAATGTACTATATATATATATATATATATGTAGAATATTTTTTTCGGTTTACCCGCGTAATGTAGTCTTTAGAAGGACTTTTTAACTCCTGACGTTTCGGACAAATCACATTGTTCATCTTCAGAGGCCTTATGTCTTGAGTTTTGTTTTGAACTGATCGCTTGCGCGTGTCCGTTCAATCCAAAAGTCAAAACCTCAGTGAAATTTTGGATTGAACTGACATCAGAGAGAGATTTGTCAGAAATCTGATTAGGTACTTCCCTTCGTTGTGAATCCCGCATGTAATTTACCTGCCCATGTTTTGTTTTAAATATACCCTGAATAGAAAGTGCACATCTCTTATCGAGTAGCTAGTTAGCTATCGCGACTATAAGGCTGCGATCGACCTATTGACTTTGAGATGAGAGACGCAATGTTTTACCAGCTGAATTAACCGCGGTGGAACCTGAGATCAGTCCTGCTTCTGGCCTCAAGGTGAGTTTATACTGCCTTCTTTTCACCAGAACTCTTTTTCCCCTTATCCTTGTAACACTGTAAGTCCTCGCGTGGGGCTTTTCATCCTATCGTAACACTGGCGGCCAACTTGGGGCACCATCCTCTCCTCCTTCCTTACATTGCCTAGTCCTTCTACCCTCTTCCCCACCGTAACTCTGGCGACCGACGTGGATTTTGTCTGGTCATTTCTTCACCATCGTAACAATATATACATATATACTCCGTATAGCAGCTAATGGATGGATTCGCCGGCAAGCACCAAGCGCCACTCCCGAAAGAGCGCTGGGCCCGCGCTCATTCAGCACCACGTTCGATAAAACTTTTTTGTTAATGCTTTTACATTATTATTTGAATTTTTATTTTAGTACATTATTTATCTGACATATTTTGTTTAAACGTTTATTTATTTTAAATGTGCACAACCACATGGAACGCGTGTGATTGCACCAACCTCCCCACTTCCTGGTATAAAAACAACTTATTATCATTATTGTATATTATATTAAGTATATCCTCACTGTAACAAAACTGTCCCACTGTTTGCTAATTTTTAATGATTGAATTTGTTTAAAGCTTGCTGATGTTTCGATATTTTTATAATATTATTTAAATCGGTACTATGTAATTGGAGTCTAGTATGTCTATAACAAAATTGTTACGCTATTTTCATATTTAAATAAATATTTTTTCAATAACTTGTGTACATTGATCACAATATGAATGCACCTACATTATTTTATTATTGCGCTATATTTGTATGATTATTGTTGTATTATATAATACAGTTGACATAAACTCCCGCTGACAAGTTACTTGCAGTGGCTTAGCGTGTACAAATTCCCATTGTATGTAATTAATATTATACAATAAATAATTAAGAAAATAAGTTACTACACAGATCATTCACGTTGAAACACTCGTTCACTTGATAGTAGGGAGCCGAAGCTTATAATAATGTAAAACTAATTATTTGTTATATCGTTACCAAAAGTGGTAAATGAAATTGATGCTTTTCGTGAAATACAAACTAACTGTATTACTTTCTGATGATATTACTTTTTGTAAACTTTGTTAACTTTGTAAACTTTGTAAACTTTGTAAACTTTGCAAACTTTGTAAACTTTGTAAACCTTGTAAACTTTGTAAACTTTGTAAACATTTTAAACTTTGTAAACTTTGCAAACTTTGTAAACTTTGTAAACATTGTAAACTTTGTAAACTTTGTAAACTTTGTAAACTTTGTAAACATTGTAAACTTTGTAAACTTTGTAAACTTTGTAAACTTTGTAAACTTTGTAAACATTGTAAACATTGTAAACTTTGTAAACTTTGTAAACTTTGTAAACTTTGTAAACTTTGTAAACTTTGTAAACATTGTAAACATTGTAAACTTTGTAAACTTTGTAAACTTTGTAAACATTGTAAACTGTAAATTTAAAACTGTAAACTTTGCCTGCTCTCAAGACATGTTCTTCTATTGAGACAGGTACAGTAGCATAACCCTTAAATAATATTAAGATTGCATAGATGAATACATAAAAAATATCGTAATTTGGGTGACTGGTGCGGGTACAGTTCCACAAAGTAGTTTCTGGATGGTAACCAACCTCTGATCGGAGAGGGCAACAGAAGAAGAAGTATATTATGAGTAATATAGCCACACTGGCATTTATCAACGTTAATTCTATGTATATCCAGATTCCATACATAAGTAAAGCTGGTTATATTAATGAAATATATAAATAAAATCAGAGATTCATGTG